>JACRUU010000018.1:20294921-20317421 GCA_030449085.1 Kryptopterus vitreolus | reverse complement strand
GCCTATCTCAGGCGTCTATGGGCATTAAGGCAGGATACACCCTGGATGGAATGCCAACCCATCACAGGACACACACACACACACACACACACACACATTCATACACTAGGGACAATTTTCCAAGGTGCCAATCAACCTACCGTGCATGTTTTTGGACCGGGGGAGGAAACCGGAGAACCCGGAGAAAAAAAAAAACCCCTGAGACACGGGGAGAACATGCACAAACTCCACACACACATGGCCGAGACGGGAATCGAAGCCCCGACCCTGGAGGTGTGAGGCCGAGCGTGCTAACCACTAAGCCACCATGCCCCCCTGCTGTGCTACACCACTACATTAATGTGCATAATACCGTGCATCATAATCTTCCACGGTGCATTAATAATCACACACGTATCACTATACAGAGTAGAAGGAAATATATAGCAAAACGACGCAGAATTCTCCCAAAAACCAGTCACGTACTGATCTGGGATCAGGGATTTGATCCTAAACACATCGGGTACCTGCAAGAAAATGTCAGTATCGGATGAATGCAATTCAATCCACGCAATTCCAAGTTTATTTGCATAAATGTAACTTTTCCAGTCGTCCCGGACTCAGAAGGTCCGAAAGGAAAAACGAAGCACGCGTTTTATAAATAATGTATGCGATTTTGAAAGAGTTCAATAAGAAAAAGAAAAAAAAAGACGCCCTGGCGCAGCACCAGAGCTTCCCAATCAATCGAGACGATTACAAACGCCTTCACGCCTTTCCTCCATGCGTCTCCTCCAGCAGCCAATGAATTATTGAAAACCCCTGGCAGGACTTTGCTCCACCCATTCCCCCCCCCTCCCCCATTTATTTTTAAGTTTAAAAGCTAATCCAAAATCTTTAACACCATCTTAAGTGTGTTTGTGCATATAATATTAAAGCCAAGAAAACACCCGGGTGCAATGTCTCGAAAGGACGGAGGAAGTTCCTGTAGTGGAGGGAGGGGGTAGCTCAGTGGAGGGAGTGGTCTAAGGCGCTGGGCTGCTGATTGGAAGATCTGGGTTCGAGACCCGTGGTATGGCCAAGCTGCCGCCCTTGGGTCCTTGAGCAAGACCCTTAACCCTCTGTGCTCCAGGGGGCGCCATATCATGGCTGATACCCTGCGCTCTGACCAAAAACTACCAACATCAAGCTGGGATATGCGAAGAAAGAAAAGAATTTCACTGTGCTGTAATGTATATGTGACCAATAAAGGATATTATATAAAAAATTTGTATAGTGCAGAAAAGTCCAATGTATTACATAACAGTAAAACACAGGAATATAGTAAATGTACTATATTTTCCCCTGGGATCTGTAAATATTCTGCACTTAAATAAATAAATATTAAATAATAAATAAAAAATAAATAATAAAATAAATAAATAATATTTATTTTAAATAATATTCTATTTTTAAATAATTATTATTTAAATATTATTTAAAAATAATATTCTTAAATAATATTCTGCAATTGTAAATAAAACATCACTATTACATCACTATTACATCAACCCCTATAGTGCACTGTAACTGTATAAAGTACAGCCTTTATTTGTCACATATATGTTGTTTGTATATATTGTTTGGTATCTGGACTCAGAGCGCAGAGCAGAGTATACAGCCATGTTACGGCGCCCCCTGGAGCACATAGGGTTAACGGTCTTGCTCAAGGACCCATGAGCGGCCATAATCAATAGCCCAGCGCCTTAAACCACTGAGCTCCGCCCACCTCCCCATTAAAGTGTATACATTACAGTGCAGTTGTGTACAAGAGTGTAATGTAAAGTACTGTGTTTAGATTGTAAACACCTCTAAAACAACCTTTAAAATAGGTCATACATTTAAATCCCTGGCATTAGTGGGCCCCTGAGGAAGGCCCTTAAAGTGCAGCTTTGCAGTAGAAGCTCATGCATATGTAGATAGGTACTTTATATACAGTATATATCATAACCTATATATATATATATATATATATATATATATATATATATATATATATATATATATATATATATGGGGCACGGTGGGCGTAGTGGTTAGCACGTTCGACTCCTCACACCACCAGGGTCCGGGTTCGATTCCCGTTCTCGGTCATGTGTGTGTGTAGTTTGTGCATGTTCTCCCCGTGCCTCAGGGGGGTTTTTTTCTCCGGGTTCTCCGGTTTCCCCTCCCCCGGTCCAAAAAACATGCACGGTAGGTTGATTGGCACCTTGGAAAATTGTCCCTAGTGTATGAATGTGTGTGTGTGTGTGTGTGTGTGTGTGTGTGTGTGTGTGTGTGTGCCCTGCGATGGGTTTGACATTCCATCCAGGGTGTATCCTGCCTTAATGCCCATAGACGCCTGAGATAGGCACAGACCCCCCGTGACCCGAGGGAAGATCGGATAAAGCGGTAGAAGAATGAATGAATATATATATATATATATATATATATATATATATATATATATATAATATATATATATATATATATATATATATATACACACATATTGAAAAATCCAATCGCATGTGTGCCAAAAAATTAGTTGATTAACAATAAAAAAGTGGAATTGCATGTGATTCATTAATGATAATGTAATTAGATTATTGAGAGGTTTTTTTTCTTTCTTTTCTTGCCCTTCACCAAGTTTTCCAACGGATCCATTTGCTAATGGGAAATTCCTGCCTTATCTGTGCTTTACGGTTTCTGTTGGCCAGAATCTAAACTCACACACACACATACACACACACACACACACACACTAAGTACAGACTGTCCCGGATTCAACAGCAGAAGAAAGTGACCGAAAAAAAGAAAGAAAGAAAGAAAGGAATACATGTTTACATGGATTTAATTGGCTACAGCGAATGATTGGGTGTTTTTTCCCCTCAACGCTAAAATGTTCGGACGCAGAAACTGTTTCTTCTGTTTAAACCGTGTGCAGTATCAACGAGGGCTTTTCAGGCCTCCAATTGAGCTAATAAACGCTGAAATGGCCCTTAATACGAAGACTGGGAGCCGATGCGGTGGGAGGGGGGGGGTCTGAGAGGGGAAGTGGACGAGGGCTTTGCTCAGAATAATACCAGAGCACACCATAACATGCACATTTACACAATATGGAGTGGAAGTTCGCCGCCCTTATGGTATGAATTGACGTGGTCCTTGCACCGCAGGCCTTCACACCTCAAATACATCACTACCCGAAGCCACGCCCCCCAAAAATATCCACCCAGAAGGTCATCAGAACAGAGAATTCATGTTAAAGGGGCTTCATTTTTTTTGTCCACATCTAACGAGCTTCAAAAGCAGACCTGAAATCAGTGCTCGCATCACCAGGATCTGCATTCATCTCAAGGCATTTGAAAAGGTGTGTGTGTGTGTGTGAGTGTGTGTTGTAACTGGTACAGCCTGGCGTTAAAATGCAGTGCATTCCCTGGTACGAACCCCCCCTTCATCAGGACGCTGTAAAAGATCAGGACGATGCACGTTCACGTCTTTATTGCATATTTTCTTTAACGAGGGCGTTATTTTCTTTATAAAGTCTTTATATCAGAACAATTTGAGCGCCTGCAAAAAGACTCTACAATGAAATATTGTCTGTGTTTCTGATAAATCTCATTTATTTTGTCACGTTCATACCGAGTTCGACGTGCGGGGAAACGTTTATTTCGACTCTCCGACAAAATAAACGTGTAAATACTGCTAGAAATAGAATAAAAAATCAATATTTTGTAATATATATATATATATATATATATATATATATATATATATATCACTCCAAGTTAATCATCATGCATTTCTTCCCTCTTTTGTTTTCCTTCATTCAGTATTCAATATTTTACACTTCCAACCATTTTTCTCCCGGATATCGATTGATCGCTGTAAGGCGACTGCCTCCTAGTGGACAACAAGCAAAACGATGAAAAATGTGTGTGAGTGTATATATATTCATTCATTCATCTTCTACCGCTTTATCCGATCTTCCCATCGGGTCACGGGGATCCTGTGCCTATCTCAGGCGTCTATGGGCATTCAGGCAGGATACACCCTGGATGGAATGCCAACCCATCGCAGGGCAGGGCACACACACGCACACATTCACACACACACACACATTCATACACTAGGGACAATTTTCCAAGGTGCCAATCAACCTACCGTGCATGTTTTTTTTGGACCGGGGGGAAACCGGAGAACCCGGAGAAAAAAACCCCCCTGAGGCACGGGGAGAACATGCAAACTCCACACACACACATGGACCAAGACGGGAATCGAACCCGGACCCTGGCGGTGTGAGGCGAACGTGCTAACCACTAACGCCACCGTGCCCCTGTGTATATGTATGTATGTATGTATGTATAATATATATATATATATTTAATTAAAAGGGAGAAAAATAAAAAAGAATATATCATTTCAATACTCAATATCATAAATAAGTATTACTGTTATATTAACCTGTATATATATATATATATATATATATATATATATATATATATATATATATATATATATATATATATATATATATATATATATATATATATATATATACACATTTTTCATCTTTTTACTTGTTTCCCCCAGGTTAATATAACAGTAATACTTATTTATGATATTGGTCGGAGTATTGAAATTATATATATTTTTTATATTTCTATAATCTTTCTATTTTATATATATATATATATATATATATATATATTATATATATATATATATATATAAGAAAGGAGGGAGGAGGAAAATAAAAATAATAATAATTTCAATACTCTGACAATATCATATATAATTATTACTCTTATATTAACCTCATTGTTAAATGTATTATATTTCATATATAAACCAAAAACCTTTCTATATTATTCTATTAATATTGTTATTATTATTTACACCAATGTGAACGTAGAAATTGCCTGCCAGATTGTCAAACAGACAAATTGCACATGTAATAAATATATTTGAGAATGAATTTTTACCCTTTATTACTAGTTGCATTTGTTGTTGAATGGCATGCTCACTGCAGACACGTCCTGCATCTAATCTACATCACAAATGTATTTTGTTTAACGCCGTCATTAGGACAAGTAAGATTTTATCTCACTGATATCAGTGTCTGTCTCATAACGCGCCTTTTACCTCCATGTGACTCTCGACCTGGTATTGTGTAGTGGGCGGGGTTTAAGTATCAGAATAATTAGCAATTATAGGTTTAGGTTTCGGGATGAAAAAAGCAGAGGACAATCAAAACCCCCTACAATGGAACCAGTTTCGAGGAGGAACAACAGGGAAAAAAAAGTGTTATTTTAATTCTGCATTGTGACGCGAAAGACTGGATGCAATACCCGAAAGTGACAGCAGGCGGCAGTGCATGCTCGTTTAATTTCCAATCGCACTCTGGTCTTTCCTGAGAACATTTCGCTGGAGATGTTATAATATTTACACCTCCGTGTGATTCAGACTTCACCCACAAGGTTATTTTCTTTAGAAACCACTGATATCAAACACATATAGTGATTCAAAAGGTGATGACCTACAAAAAAGGGGTCCATGTATATACACACACAATATCACTAGATAACACATTTACTAGGGTGATTTGTGAGGACCGGGGACGCTCCGGCCTCATTCCTGGCGAATGTGTGTTTGTTTGCGACGCCGTGTGTTTCGGCGAGAGGAAATGGTGCAGCTAGGCGACGGCGGTGGGCGGGACGTAAGGGGATGGAGCCTTGTTTCTGTTTTTTGGCGGCTCTCGACCAATCAGGACACGGCCTCAGGGTGCCTGTCACGAGCATTTGTGTTTGGCCAAGCCTGTGGGTGGAGTCTGAGGAAGCCCTTTCACTGCTCTGCAGCTCCTCTCAGCATTCATTTGTCGAGGTGGTGAGACGAGCTGCCGTGTGCTCCGACTACTGATTTACCCTGTGCTTAGGCAATCGTCCGTTTTCCTCGGGACTACGCTGGTTTTTTTTTGTTTTTTTAAGGATTTGGTCCACCTAAGGACACTTCTATTCCAAAGGCATCATGCTTAAGAAAAAGACGGAGTTGATTTATATTATGGAATAACCACGCTTGGTCCGGAGGGGGGGGGTCGAAAGATGGCGTTTTAACCTGTTCATGGAGCAGAATGCAAATGTAAATCTCTACACCCGGACTGGAAAGGTGTGCGAGTCGAGGACCCCGGGACTACTCTCTCTCTCTCTCTCTCTCTCTCTCTCTCTCTGTCTCTCTCTCTCTCTCCTCCGCCGTCTCCGCATGACCGCCTCGTGAGCTGTTGAGACTACTGCGAGCGAAACGGCTACTACTGAATCTTCCCTCCGTTCAGGTAAAGACATGGGGAACAGCTTTTCCAACATATCCGCCTTCCAGTCGCTCCACATCGTGATGCTGGGACTGGACTCGGCCGGCAAGACGACCGTCCTCTACAGGCTGAAGTTCAACGAGTTTGTCAACACCGTGCCCACGATCGGCTTCAACACCGAGAAGATCAAGCTGAGCAACGGTGCCGCCAAGGGCATCAGCTGCCATTTCTGGGACGTCGGCGGCCAAGAGAAGCTGCGTCCGCTCTGGAAGTCGTACAGCCGATGCACCGACGGGATCATCTACGTGGTGGACTCGGTGGACGTCGACCGACTCGAGGAGGCCAAGACCGAGTTGCACAAGGTGACCAAATTCGCCGAGAACCAAGGGACGCCGCTGCTGGTCATCGCCAACAAGCAGGACTTGCCCAGGTCTCTGGCGGTGGCGGATATTGAGAAGCAACTGGCGCTCAACGAGCTGACCCCGGCCACGGCGTATCACGTCCAGCCGGCGTGCGCGATCATCGGCGAAGGCCTCCACGAAGGTATGGACAAGCTCTACGAGATGATCGTGAAGCGCCGGAAAGCCTTAAAGCAGAAGAAGAAGCGATAACCCGGCGGCTTTTGCCGATCCGTCTTTTCCCCTCCATCCCTATCATTCATGCCTTCCTGCAAAGCCCAGGGCCCATTCAACGATGCATCGCTTGGATTACGGATGGATTCCAGCAGTTTGTTCGCTCCCGGGTCGGATTCCTGGCGGACACTGTATGGCTCGCTGGGTGGTTTGGAACCACAGTGAACTCACAGGGAAAAAAAACAAAAACAAACGAAAAAAAACAACACTTGAACGAAAAAACAAACAAACAATATAAGGGCTGGTTCCCTTTCTTTGCTGCTGTCGAATAATTGTGCAAGTAGCCTCGTCGTCATACTGAAGGAGCTCAGTTCTGCTTTAGCACTGTGAAGAATTACGAACGTTGCCGTTATTTTTATTTCGTTTTTTTTCCCGTGTGTACGACGACGACGACGATGACAACCATGCCGAAAATCCCGTACCAGGAATCTCCTTCCGGTTCCGAGCGCCGCCAGGTTCGGCGCTCGACCCGTTTAGGCCCCCGAAAAAACGAGGAGATATATAACGTTCTGCACCCTTGGCGTATGAAGAAAGTAAGAAAGAGACGTTGTGGTGGACGGTGCTTACCATTCATTGCGCTTGCAACCTCGGTCCACCACTTAGCACTTTTTTTCCCTTTTACCAAAACCATTAGAGTTCGAGACACTGTATTGCAAAAAATAATAATAAAAAGTCAAGATTATTGTATAACATGCGCAAAAGATGAATTCTGAAGTATTTTTCAATTAAAATCTATCGAGAAAAAGCTCCGTATCTGACTTGTTTTTTAAAATTTGTTTTCGAGGTCATCGTTGGGTTTTTGTGTGTGTGTTTGGTTTTTGTTTTGTCCCGTTAAAACTTGAGTTACGTCTGAAAGTGTAAATAATCCCGTTTTTGGGTCCGCGACGTTCCGACGGAAACATGCAAACCGTTTCGCTGACTTTTAGGCAAATTGGAAACGTGTGAAAGGTTTCTACAGATCCTGGCTGCTATTGGGATCAGATGGGCGTGTTGTTGTTGTTTTGTTTTTTTTTTCGGAGAGGGGGCAGGTTTGGACCGACAGAGGTCGATAGATTGATCGGGGGATGGTGAACCCAGCATGGTGCTTTAAACCCAGGTCCTTGCATTGCCATTATTTCGTCGATGTAACGCGGGATAGCATCCTGCGTAACGACCCCGCCTCGTGACGCTTATGTCGATCGATGGTTTAAAAAGCTTTGCTAACTTTGCTTGGGTGGATTAAAAAACCTCCAACGCATTGGAGAAGACCTACTAGGGATTTCCTGAGCTCTTCACTACACTACAAAGCCACTTCTGCTTTGGAAAACGTTCCAAGTCCTTGAAAGCCTTCCAGCCAGCCAACATTCTTGTTGTGTTTCAGCTTCCCGACATGGCTGAGCTTTGGGAGATAAGTGCTGGCATTACCAGCTGTGTAGGCTTTGGAAAGGGAGGGGAGGGGTTGAGGTTGAGGTGGGGGTGAGAGGGGGGGGATGAAATAGTGGCTGGAGGTGTCTAATTTTGGTTGGAGCTGCTGCTGCTGCTGGTATTTTAGCTCCTCAGTAGTCCTTCTTGTGTTGCTTCGGAGGTTTTTAGCATGGAAATAAATCTTGAGCGCTCATGTGCGTGTGTCTTTTAAACGTAGCTTTGCACTGACATGGAATCAGTTTTGGTCAGCGTCCAAAAGTGCACATTTCTTAATGTAAGATTACAAATAAAAACAAGTTACGGTTTGCTATTATTAATGACCTCCACTCTAACATGGAGATGTTCCTCTAGAACTTTATAGAAGTGTGCCTATAAAGATTTATGGAGATTCATTAGCTCATAATGGAGATGGTAAAACCAGGAACTCCATGTAGGTCAGCATTCCAGTTCATCCCAGTAGGGGATTTTATTAACAGGAGATCGCTCCAGTCTGACCTTGTGGAAAGCGATCTTCATGGAGGCTTGAATGCCGGAATGAAACGTTTGGAGCTACGGGTTCAAGTGAAAAGAAATTATTATTATTATTATTATTATTATTATTATTATTATTATTATTATTCGTATTTATTTATTGTTATTGTTGTTGTTGTTGTTGGTATTAAATACTATTAATAAATACTCCATATATATATATATCTATATATATCTATAATATATATATGTACATTACTGTACATACTGCTAAATTTACAAACATTTAGCAACTTACAGATTTGCTAAATTGTTTTCTATGTAAATTAAGTATTTATCTTAATAATAATACCCAACAACAACAATATAATAATAATACTACTAATAATAATAATAATTTCCTTTCACTATACATTCTAATGTCCCTATTGTATATACTGTACTGTATATACTGTATATATGAGATATATATATATATATATATAGATATATCTATATATATATATATCTATATATATATATATCTTTTTTTTTTTTTTTTTTTTTTTTTTTTTAAATGACATTTAATGATTACGGGATGCAGGTTGTAAATGTTTAATCTACACGCTAAAGCATTGCCGTCCGTCTGCACCCTCGGTCCCCAGACGTCTCAAACCCGGACGAATGAAACAAGCTGGCTGGTTTATAGACGAGGGTAATTTGGCAACAGCAGACGGCAAATCGAATGAAAACACGAGCTGTGGAAGCGTTCCTCGTGATCGCATGGCGTGAGAGTGTGTGAACCTCGAACCGAGAGCGCTCTCCAGGCGGCTCCGAGTCGCATCGCTAAGTAATTCGATCACGTTGCTCTCCGTTCAACTGCAGTAGCGACCTGATCGTGTTCTAGGGACAGAGAATAGACAAAAAAGTAGATAAAATCACACGCACACACACATGCACCACACTATATATATATATATATATATTATATATATATATATATATATATATATATATATATATATATATATGCGAGAAAGAGGTGAGGGGCACGGTGGTTTAGTGGTTAACACGTTCGCCTCACACCACCAGGGTCCGGGTTCGATTCCCTGGCTCGGCCATGTGTGTGTGTGGAGTTTGCATGTTCTCCCCGTGCCTCAGGGGTTTTTTCTCCGGGTTCTCCGGTTTCCTCTCTCGGTCCAAAAACATGCAATGTAGGTTGATTGGCACCTTGGAAAAAATTGTCCCTAGTGTATGAATGTGTGTGTGTGTGTGTGTGTGTGTTTGCAATGGGATTGGCATTCCATCCAGGGTATATCCTGCCTTAATGCCCATAGACGCCTGAGATAGACACAGGACTCCCCGTGAACCGAGGGAAGATCGGATAAAGCGCTAGAAGATGAATGAATGAATGAAGGAGAAAGAGGGGGTTTCTTTTGTCTCCTCAGCTCTGTTTGCCATCGTTACCGCCGCCGTCCAATTAGATTCAATTTCGCCGTCTCGATTGACGGATATCTGTGGCTCAACTGTGTCAAAAGGAACAAAGCGACACAGTCTCCGTGTAATTCTTAGGTTTCAGTGTACGACGGAGGATATAAAAGAAGGATAAAGGAGCTGAGTGTGCAAAGACTGCCATTTGAAGAACCTGCAGAGTCACGCCCGGCCCCTCCGAGTACGTCACGTGGATCGCCAGCACTCGCATAAATCTTTCTTTTTTTAAAATAAATAAATAAATAAATAGCAGATCAGTCTGTAATTATTTGCCGACAGGCGCTCCACCAGGCTCGTTCCTTAATTAACAAAGTCACGCTAAGTGGCAAAGAAATGACTTTCCGCAGCCGTGAACTGTGGCAAAACATCTGTTAATAGGGGGGGATTACGTCTTGATGAGCGCATGATAATTACGGAGAAGCGGTTTGTCGTGTTAATTTGATAGCAATGTTTTTTTTTTTTGGGGGGGGGGGGGGTTTTTCGGGGGTTCGGGGGGGGGGGGGGGGGGGGGGTGGTTTTGGGATCTAGAAGCAGACGTCGAGGGAGTCTCTGTGCATTAAAGTTTCATGAATCGTCCAAGCTTGGCCAGACTAGGAGCCATTTGAAGGCACCTCAGGGCTTCGGGGGCGGGTGTGTGTGTGTGTGGGGGGGTGACTCATTTGGGGAAAGGGATGATACGGCGTGAGACCATCGTTTTTCTCCGTCTGGCTAGTGGTTTAGCTGTGGAATGCCGATCCAATGAGGACTGGTTCCACTTGATATTGTTAATAAAAGAAAGAAAGCCTGTCGGAATAAAGAACGCTTTCATGGAGTTTCCGATAACGCGATATGAAATGCTGGAGAATTCGACACTGTGGATTATTATACGCCGTCAACACTCTCGTTTGTGTATCAGCCTGAGGTCATTTCGCCGAACTAAAGGCACAATGGGAGCGAAACGACAAAACAACAACAACAACAACAAAAAACACATGTGTGATTATTACATGGGACCAAGCGAGCTCGAACGAAATTCCCGTTAACTGTTTATTACTCAGCATTTCCTGAAATACTTGCGCAAATGTTGTTTATGATTAGCCAGATAGTGTGTGCTAGTGTAACCCATGACCCGTTGGAGTTTGTGAAGTGTGTAGAACAAATAAGGCTCTGTATTACATGTAAAAATGTATCCACAGGGACTTACAACTGTGCAATTGATGGTTAAGGGTCTTGCTCAAGGGCCCATAAGTATCAGCTAGAATAGAATTGTCTTTATTTGTCACATATACACATCACATATACATATCCCAACTTGTTGTTTGGTAGCTGGGGTCAGAGCGCAGGGTCAGAGCCATGATACGGCGCCCTCTGGAGCACAGAGGGTTAAGGGACTTGCCCACGGACCCAAGGGCGGCAGCATGGCCATACCGGGGCTCGAACCCGGATCTTCTGATCAGCAGCCCATCGCCTTGAACCACTGATCTACCCACCCCCCCTCTCTCTGGGTGCATCTTCCCACCACCACCAAACTGCCACTTGTGGGCCCTTGACCCCTGAATGGAATGCCAAACCATCGCAGGGCACACACACACAAACACACACACACACACATTCATACACTAGGGACAATTTTTCCAAAGGTGCCAATCAACCTACCGTACATGTTTTTGGACCGGGAGGAAACCGGAGAACCCGGAGAAAAACCCCCTGAGGTACGGGGAGAACATGCACAAACTACACACACACATGGCCGAGACGGGAATCAAACCCGGACCCCTGGAGGTGTGAGGCGAACGTGCTAACCACTAACCCCCAACCCCCCCCCCCCCCCCCCACGGTTACATTACAATCTTAACGAGCTCTTATTTACAATTTATATAGGAACAAATTTATTCACACAGAATTCACACCATTCCATTGTCCACACTCGATTCCATCCCTGTCATTAAACCCCCTAGTTATAATTAGTGGTCTCAGGTTTCATCCTGATCTCAGGTAACGCTTTACGGATGGAGCTTTACATATACTATATATATATATATATATACATATATACATATATATATATATATATATAGACATAGATAGATAGATATATACCTATATATACATACATATGGGGCGGGATATATAGCGGCGTATCGGTTCAATTCCTTGAGTGTTTAAGGTGCGTTGAAAGCGATGGAGAAGAGGCGGGGCCGAGAGGCGGAGTCTTGGTTGGTGGGCGGAGTGAAGAAATTTTTCCACTCCTTCGATTCTTCCCAAAAGCTGTTACATTTATACTTGGTGACTTACAACTGAGCAATCGAGGGTTAAGGGGGTTGCCCAGTAGAGGAAGCGTAGTGGTAGTTAGTGGTGGTGGATTTGAACCTGCGATCTTCCGGTCCAGGGCACAATGCTTTAACCTCAAGCATTACATTTTCCCTTCTATAGAGGTCTAATCTATTGCGATGAACGTGAACACGCCGCGGGCTTAATCAGGATTTAGTCTTATCAGAAACTTGGAGGTTATTATAAGAGAAATGTGGAATGGGACGTCCATGTTCACATATGTATGTCTTTGGGAATAAAATAAAAAGCCTCCACGGGGTCATATGTCAAATCCCAACTTCCAAAAGAGTCCCAGGTAATAATGAAATGCTTTTCAAGGGCTCTATTATCAACTCAGATCTTTACGCACCACATTGTGTGATGTTTTTATATCCCAGTATGGACATCCATCCATTCATCCATCCATCACTTTCTACTAAACTTTATTTTTTATGATATGTTGGAAATATGCAATAATTAATATATCTGGTCATATTTTTTCGCTCTCACAGTGCATTGTTGTGTGCATAATGAACTCTCAGGCCACCTTTGTCTCGTCTTGATGGTTGAAAGGGCTTTGATTCATTCATTCATCTTCTAGCGCTTTATCCGATCTTCCCTCGGGTCACGGGGAGTCTGTGTCTATCTCAGGCGTCTATGGGCATTAAGGCAGGATACACCCTGGATGGAATGCCAACCCATCACAGGACACACACAACACACACACACACACACACACACACACATTCATACACTAGGGACAATTTTCCAAAGTGCAAATCAACCTACCGTGCATGTTTTTGGAACCGGGGGAGGAAACCGGAGAACCCGGAGAAAAACCCCCTGAGGCACGGGGAGAACATGCACAAACTCCACACACACATGGCCGAGACGGGAATGGAACCCGGACCCTGGCGGTGTGAGGGGAACGTGTTATGTCACCATGCCCCCTAAGGGCTTTGATTTGTGAGGTAAACACAAAGCTTCAGTTCCTCCATCATTCTTTTTTTGTTTTTCAAATTGTACAAACAAACGAAAAACGTTTCTTTTGTAGTCATGATAATACCAGGGCTAGGTTGCATTGTGTGTGTGTGTGTGTGTGTGTGTGTGTTTTCCTACTTTATATAAAGCCTGACTGTTAACGCTGTAAAACAATTCCATGTTGCACAAAATGAAATGGAAATGCATGCAAGAGCACATTATCTAATCCCGGGATCCATCGGAGGAGGAGGGGACGGAGGGGGGGCATTATAGGGGGGGGTCGTTGGTTGAAATCGGCTTGCGTGTCAATCAACTCCCGGCCTCTGGCCCTCTGCGAGCTATCGCTAATTCAAATGTGTTGACTGTGTGAGAGAGTGGGGGAGAGAAAGAGAAACAGAAAGAGGGGGGGGGGAGAAGAGAAGAAAAAAAAGAGAAGAGAAGGAGCGAGAGGGCCAAATGGGGTGTGTGTTTACATTTCCCTTGAGAGGGGGAAGGGTGAGTCGATCCGGAGAGTGTACGATGGGGGAAGGTGTGTGTGTGTGTGTGTGTGTGTGTGTGTGTGAGGAGTCAAGGTACGCAGACGTTCTCACAGACGGACCTACTGGGAATAGGACACAAAGAAGCGATATCTCCAGTAAACGAGTTTGAATCAAACCCCTCCCCTTCTGAGGTCTCCATCTAACAGTCCCTTGTGGCCGTGATCCATTCACTCCATCCTCTCAATTTGATCTGTTCATCAGTATTCACCGCCCTCCGTTCAGCCCGAGACAATCGTTCATGGAGAGTCGGGTTTCTCTGGGTGGCGGCTTAAGGAGTTACATTTTGACTACAGATTTCACTACGGACTTTTTTCTTTTTCTTTCCCTTTATTTTACAGGTAGAAATCGAATCTCCGGACGAAAATCCAACTATAAATTCCTCGCCGGGACACGTGTTGCCGATCCGTATCGTCTCTTGGGACATGGATCAGATCCGGATCAGATCTAGATCAGATAAACACTTAAACGTGGGTAAAGATTCCACCATCCGAACGAGATTCCAAATTCAGTTTCGGAATTCCCGACGTGGAATAAATCAAATTGAATATTTCGTAAGTGGGGCACGGTGGCTTAGTGGTTAGCACGTTCGCCTCACACCGCCAGGATCCGGGTTCGATTCCCGTCTCGGCCATGTGTGTGTGGAGTTTGCATGTTCTCCCCGTGCCTCAGGGGGTTTTTCTCCGGGTTCTCCGGTTTCCTCCAAAAACATGCACACGGTAGGTAGGATGATTGGCACCTTGGAAAATTGTCCCTAGTGTATGAATGTGTGTGTGTGTGTGTGTGTGTGCCCCGTGATGGGTTGGCATTCCATCCAGGGTGTATCCTGCCTTAATGCCCATAGACGCCTGAGATAGACACAGACTCCCCGTGACCCGAGGGAAGATCGGATAAAGCGCTAGAAGATGAATGAATGAATGAATATTTCGTAAACGCCCGTGTTGGCGTCCATGCCAGCGTATTTAAGGGATTCGGCATCCTAATCCTCCGATTCAGCGAGATTCAAAACCATGGAATTTTAATAAACAGACAAACAAACAAACAAACAAACAAAAGACAGAAATACAGAAACACAAGGAACGGAAGACCATATTTTGTTTGTTTGTTTGTTTGTCTGTTTATTAAATTTCCATGGTTTCGAATCTCGCTGAATCCCGCAGCTTTGGATCCTTCAATAACGCACACCGTCCATTCCTATGATCTAGAAGATCTCCTGATACAGGACTTAAAACGGCGGATCCCCAGCGGATTTAATATCAGACAGTATTTTCAACATGTGGCGAATAAATATGATAAAAATCGATATAAAAACTGGAATTTTAATGCAGAATGTTCGGTCTCCGGGGGCACTATGGTGGATTAGTGGTTAGCATGTTCGATTCCCATCTCGGCCATGTGTGTGTGGAGTTTGTGCATGTTCTCCCCGTGCCTCAGGGGGTTTTTCTCCGGGTTCTCCGGTTTCCTCCCCCGGTCCAAAAACATGCACGGTAGGTTGATTGGCACCTTGGAAAATTGTCCCTAGTGTATGAATGTGTGTGTGTGTGTGTGTGTGTGTGTGTGTCCTGCGATGGGTTGGCATTCCATCCAGGGTGTATCCTGCCTTAATGCCCATAGACGCCTGAGATAGACACAGACTCCCCGTGACCCGAGGGAAGATCGGATAAAGTGCTAGAAGATGAATGAATGAATGAATGTTCGGTCTCCATGTGGCGACGCTTATAAATCCATTTTTCAAGTCCTGGTCTGTTAAATGTCTTTGAAGTCACTGTGACATCACGACTGCACAAAGACAAAAAGATGTTTGTTTGTTTGTTTGTTTATATTGCTAGCTCGGGGGTTTCAATTTCCCCATAATATATTACATGTTAGCGGGCGGAGCAGCCTCTTTAAGAAGGTAACGGATGGAGGTAAGTCATGTGACCGAGTCACATGGAGCGAGTCATTAGGCGCGTTTTCCATGACGCCATGACACAAATTTAAATCGCAAATTGAAAATATCGCAAAAGAAGTTTTTACCCTCGCAAAACATGGTATGCGTGCGATTGGCTGCGATATAACTAAGCCCGCTGATATCCCCTTTTTTTCGAGTCACATCATGAGAGGACGAGTTTTAGTCGCGTGATACGGTTAATGTAAACATCGTCATTACGCAATAGTTCTTTTTAGCGACATTTCGGGAATATCGCAAACGTTTTACGCAAGTTTGTAACGGAAACGCACCGATAAACAATAAAATGTAGCTCCGAATCGGATAATAAATAAAACGTAAATAATAGTAAGTTGTGTATTGTTCCCTGGTACCATGTGACACATCTAAAACACTTTTTGGTATGTAGGCCTTCTTCGTCCTTCCATTCGTGATGATGTTTCTGTGGAAGTCTGGTGTTGAGGTTCAGCTGTTTTTGATGACTCATGGTGGTGCATTGCTATCACAATTTATGTCTGGCTTTTAGTGTGTATTGCAGCAATATCGACCCGTGTGTGTGTGTGTGTGTGTGTGTGTGTGTGTGTGTGTGTATATATACACCTGTCTCATTTTCTCAACAAGCCCTCATTGGTGGATCAGTGACATGCCTGATGAATGCGTTTGTTCCCTTTCGCTCGCTCAAGTCCAGAACCAGAAAAGGGAAGCTTCTGGAATATTCCTTTCGAGCCTATCCATCTTCCAGCTCCGCAGCTCCGGCAGCACAACCACCCCCCCCCCCCCACACACACACACACACACACACTCCACCCCCCCCGGCCTCCTCCCACTCACAGCGCATAATTAATCTATGGGAAATGAACAGTGTGTGTGTGTGTGTGTGTGTGTGTGTGTTGAAAAGATCAAAATCAGCATCATTTGTTGAAAGATGAATTTCGCATTTTAATCCAGGAACGAAAGCGTCTGGGGAATAAAAAAAAAAAATAAGGCAGTACAAGCAGCGAGGCAGTGGCGGAAAAGCGAGAGAAGAAGAGACGGAGCGATGAAGTCGAGAGGAAGGAACCAGCCAGAACATTCCCTGTGCGTCACTTTAACCGTCTCCACGCTGGTTTCCTCTTCGCTGCTGTTCAATTCAGCCCCAAAAGTTTGTGGACACCCATCCGAGTTCCTCTTTTTGACCATCTCATCCTTAATGACCTCCAGATCGTCCAGTTAAGATACTCCGGGAGATTCCATGAAGCTCATGGGAAAGGGGTGGTGTGGCTTAATGCGCTGGGCTGCTGATCGGTAGGTCGAGGGTTCGAGCCCCAGGATCGCCAAGCTTGCCACTATTGAGCAAGGCCCTTGACCCTCTGTGCTCCAGGGGGCGCTGTATTATGACCCTGACCCCAGTCTCCAAAAACAACCCGGGATATGCAAAGAAAAGAATCAATAAAGTATGGTCAGGTCCCGATCAGTGGGGCGGCTTCGTGCACCGGATCACCATCAGCGCAGTAAGGGTTCCAGCCTCAGGGATGTGGAGACTCCCAGATACAAGGCGCTGCGAGGGGTCTGGTGGTGATTCCACATCCGCATCAGACGTCTCACCTGTAGTGTAGTAGGAGGCCGGGAAAAGAAACATATGCCATTAGTCTGGAGCCGTCTGACGGCCTTTTATAGGAGCCGCCACATTGCAGATAATACAAGCGCCACTCAGAGGTAGTCTTTTTGAGGACGCCCCGCCTCTTTATCATCCGCGCCGGGTTACGATACCCTTACGCAGTCCCTCTGCATCCTGTAGTGACGTGGGTTCGGAGCGCTTGCCCATCTCGGTGTCCCACATCACACAGCGGTTAAGGATCTGGGCTACTGTTCGGAAGCGCCGGTATCGCCAAGCTTGCCACTCTTGGGTCCTTGAGCAAGGCCCCTATCATGGCTCTGACCCCAGCTTCCAAAAACAACCTGGGATATGCCAAGAAAACAATTTAATCAATAGTATGTGGGGGGGGGGGGGGGTGGAAGATGTATATACCAAGGCCATAAACGCTATGTGCTCCAGGGGGCGCTGTATTACGACCCTCACCCTGCTTTACGACCCCAGGAAAGAATTCCGCTGTGCTGTAATGGGTATGTGGCAGGCTTTTCTATTTTTTTTCTATTTCAGGCTTTTTCTATAAAGGGAATATTTCATGTTCGGATGAAAAGACTTCTATGTACATTCAGTTTGTGGAAAAATCCGGTGCCAATACTTTTGTCCATATCGCGCAATATGCGATTGTCGTTCTGGAATTAAAACAGGGACTAATATTATGAAGGGGGTTTAGTGGTTAGCACGTTCGCCTCACACCGACAGGGTCCGGGTTCGATTCCCGTCTCGTCCATGTGTGTGTGGAGTTTGTGCATGTTCTCCCCGTGTCTCAGGGGTTTTTCTCCGGGTTCTCCGGTTTCCTCCCCCGGTCCAAAAACATGCACGGTAGGTTGATTGGCACCTTAGAAAATTGTCCCTAGTGTATGAATGTGAGTGTGTGTGTGTGTGTGTGTGTCCTGCGATGGGTTGGCATTCCATCCAGGGTGTATCCTGCCTTAATGCCCATAGACGCCTGAGATAGACACAGACTCCCCGTGACCCGAGGGAAGATCGGATAAAGCGGTAGAAGATGAATGAATGAATGACTGGGTGTCCATATACCTTTGGTCATACAGACATGTAGGACGTTAGACGGATCCCTTGTGCAGAAACCAGAAAGCACCATTTCACTTTTGCCGAGGCAGCGACTCGGGCGTGACTGATTTTCTTCCTTCTTTTCCCTTCCTCGATCTTCTTTTCTCATGGAAATGCAGCAGCCTTTTTTTTTCTTTCTCTTCTTCTTCCATTACTCATAGTCATTTATTGTCTCTCGGTCTCGCCCACTGTAAAAGGCTTCCCTGCTGGATGTCTTTAATCCTTCCTCCACCTCCAATCTTTCACTCCTCCAGTGCAGGACATTCGCTTACACGTGAACTGCGTTTACAGGAGAGGAAAAAAAAGCTTGCATCATTCGATGCACACACACACACACACAAATAAATAAATAAATAAATAATTTACTTTGGTTCCCTATTTATTTGTTCTCGAAATGTGTAATATGATGCATCAATTGTTATTTACTTATTTATTTATTTCCATGCACACCAGTTCCTCATGCTTGCTCATACATTGTTTCTAACGCACAATCCGAAATGCACCACTTCTCATTTTTCTTCTTTTTCTTCTTCTTCAAGGGATTTTTTTTATTTGTATTTTTTTTGTAAACAAAAGATGCTCGTGTGCATCAAAATAGTCCCGGGTGCATTTGATAGTAAAATCAGAACTTGCAAAACCTGGGAAACTTCTCGTGATGATGCAATACATGAAGGTGATCTTACAAGTCAATGCTATCAGGCAACGAGCATCGTATTATATGTTAACATTACGGGTGACGAAGTTAACGCTTTAATAACGAGTTAACGCAAATTGAGTTTAAAGGCTCTAGGCGTGATTAAGGCAGTGTGCGTTACTATGTGAGTGATCTGCTCCTTCACTCTGCGTCGTGTTGTGCGAATGAACGAAACCCGAATAAAGAAACGTTCAGTGCATCCACTCACGCTTCCTAAATTTCCCCCCAATGACGCCCCCTATCTGCGCATTCACAACAGGTACGATCTCCTCACTATATTAGCGTATATTACCGTATGGAACCTTTACGCAAGCGCATCGCATTCCCAAATCCGTATTACTGCAATAAAGCGCATTTTTACTGAACGCAATAAAGCGCTTCCGTATAACCTAAACACCGTATCACCAGTTTATATGGAAAAGCAACCGGAACACAATTCTTAAAGGAGCCACGTCCCATATTTTACACTTCAAACCAACACTAAACAAATAACACTGTAATTAAAGAGAAATTCATATTAATCCTATAATATTATGTATCTTATCTAAACACTACTATTGAGATTTCGTCCACACTTATTTATTCTTTTAATTACTGACCCCTAGTTTATGTGTAGATTTTATACCATCTTAGTTCATTTTCTTAGGAAATATTGCGATCTTGATAAACATGTATTTTTATGACAATTATTACTCTGATTTTTTCAAAATTTCAAATCTGGGTAAGATCGCTTTGTGCTTTCTATTAAACACCCTATTTGACATTTCCTGTTAAGATCATTTTGTCTATTGGGAGAGATATATATATTTATTATTAGATATATATAGTATATATATATATATATATATATATATATATATATATATATATATATATATATATATATATCTATATATATCATTCATTCATTCATTCATCTTCTAGCGCTTTATCCGATCTTCCCTCGGGTCATGGGGAGTCTGTGCCTATATCAGGCGTCTATGGGCAATAAGGCAGGATACACCCTGGATGGAATGCCAACCCATCGCAGGGAACACACACAACACACACACACACACACACACACATTCATACACTAGGGACAATTTTCCAAGGTGCCAATCAACCTACCGTGCATGTTTTTGGACCAGGGAGGAAACCGGAGAACCCGGAGAGAAAAACCCCCCCCCCCCTGAGGACACGGGGAGAACATGCACAAACTCACACACACACATGGCCGAGACGGGAATCGAACCCGGACCCTGGCGGTGTGAGGCGAACGTGCTAACCACTAAACCACTGTGCTTACTCATATGTTTATCACTCTACTTGGTACATTTTAATAATAATTTAGTATGTTTTTGGGTTCAAATTGTCCAGGTTTTGTATTTTCGCCAGCAACATAAACTTCAAAGGGAAAAATGTCTTAAATATAAGAACATTCAGTAGGGAAGGACCCTCCTAAATATATGCTATAAAATGCTACGTTTCAGGATGATCATATCTCGAATCAGGAAAGTCAAGTTCCTCCTCGAAGCCTGGCTGGTGTTGGGTGGAACCCGGTGCGAGAAACGACAAGAAAAATGTGTAAATTCCATCGAGCGATCCCGCCAGCCTCTCGACACGTGGGAAAGCGTTTGGGTGCGAGGGCGCGAAGCCATCAGCAGGAGAATTACCTCCGAACTCGCTCTTCACACCTCGTACTCGCCGACACCTCAGAAGACGTGGGTGGTAACGGGGAACGAATCGTGCCAGGAACCCAAACGCCCCCACTCTTCCCAACCCCCCCCTCCTCCTCCTCCACCTGGTTCTCTGGTTAATGATGGAGGTACTGCGGCACCTGCTTGCAGTTAACTCTGCGTGCTGAGTCAACAGTGGATGATGTCAGTGCTGGGTTGGTGTTTTCAGACGATCGTATATCGCAACTTCAAACGGTGGTTTTGTTTAGTTCGGCTTGCCTTTGTTTAAATTACGCTCAGTGTTTGTCTGTGTGGCGTTTTTTTTATCTGTCGGGGGGGGGGGGGGGGGGGGGGGATCCTGAGTGGAAATCTGGAGGAACAAAGACTTTCCTACATGTGTTTAACTTTCGTTAACCTCTGGATTTTGGCGCTCGTTCAGACGCAATGGTGTTCTTTAGTCACCCAGTCAGGTAGTGATGAGGCCATTGGGGGAAGGGGGGGAGCTCAGTGGTTAAGGTCTCTGGACCAGAAAATCGCAAGTTCAAATCCCACCACTACCACCATCATTAGTGGGCCCTTAAGCAAGGCCCCTAACCATCAATTGTAAGTAGCTCTGTATAACAGACGCCTGCCAGATGCTGTAAAGGTAAAAAAAAAATGTATCGTAGAAATTTATCGTAATATTGCTCACAATATTGTGCAGGAATTGAAACGCCTCCATACAAAGACATCCTAAAATGTTATGTTTACAATGTTACTGTAGAGTTTTAGTTCCTAAATATTGAAAAAGATATAATGTAAATTATAATATTATAATATTGCTAAATATATTCCTAAATATTATATTAAAAAATTGCTTGTAATTTTTTTTAATTAATGTGTAGTTTATTATTATTATTATTATTATTATTATTATTATTATTATTATTATTATTATTATTATTATATATTTATTCACTTGCTGGAGTGTGATGTGATGTAATTTTGCTTATAAAAAATTGCTTGTATTTTTTTTTTTTATTAATGCAGTTTATTATTATTAATATTATATAATTATTATCATTATAATTATAATAATAATAATAATAATTATTATTTATTATTATTATTATTATTATTATTATTATTAATTATAGGCACGGTGGCTTTACTTAGTGGTTAGCACGTTCCCCTCACACCTCCAGGGTCCGGGTTCGATTCCCGTCTTGGCCATGTGTGTGTGGAGTTTGTGCATGTTCTCCCCGTGCCTCAGGGGGTTTTTCTCCGGGTTCTCCGGTTTCCTCCCCCAGTCCAAAAAAACATGCACGGTAGGTTGATTGGCACCTTGGAAAATTGTCCCTAGTGCATGAGTGTGAGTGTGTGTGAATGTGTGGTGTGTGTGTGTGTGTGTGTGTCCTGCGATGGGTTGACATTCCATCCAGGGTGTATCCTGCCTTAAT
>JACRUU010000018.1:20287421-20289921 GCA_030449085.1 Kryptopterus vitreolus | reverse complement strand
TTATATTTAATTTATTAATCTATATATATAGATATATATATATATATATATATATATATATATATATATATATATATATTATTATATATATATTATTTAGTCATTATATTTCTATATATTATTTATAATCTATATTTAAAAAAATATATATATATAAAATATATTATAATTTTCTAATAATAACAAGAATTTTTGAAATTGTTTTAAAAAATATCACTACTACTAGTAAGAATAATAGTAGTAGTAATAATAATAATAATAATATTAATAATATTGAAAATAATAATAGTATACAAATAATAATATTAATAATAATAATAATAATAATAATAATAATAATAATAATAATAATAATAATAAATTCATAGTGCATTTCTTCCCTCTCTATCTGTACAGAAATTGAACGAACCCTGATTAAACCCGAGGTGTGTGTGAGGTTCGCACTGTAAATTTTGTGTTCCGTTCCACTCCTATTTACAAGTGCTTCATTTTTGATTTTATATCCCCGTCAAAGTGATTGTATAAGTGATCTGTGGGAAGAACTGGAAGGAAACCAGCGTCCGTACCGTCTTTTACTCCGAAATCTACACCAAACAAAGACGGAGAAGGAGCCGAGCGCGCGAGTCAAAGCCTTCGTTCTTTGTTGTGAAAGAAGCCCGGCGTTGACAAGGCAACCGGTCCATCTGGTCACGGTCCAGCCGTCTCGAGGGGGCTGAAGGGTTTCACACAGGCCAGACAATAATCTGACTTCCTTGAGTTAGTGCTGAAAAACACAGCAGTGTAAGCGCAGTCTGCAGGACGTTCCACTCCGCAACATCACAACTTCCAACACTCGCTTCCTGAGCGAACAAAACTGTACGAAGTTTAACCTTCGGAAGTCTTTTTATGTACTTTTTTACGACTTTATTTCTCAGAATTGCAATTTCTGTCTGTATAACTGTTTTTTCAAGCAATTGTGAGTTTATATCACAATCAGGAAGTCAAGTCAAGTCAAGAGGTTTTATTGTTATTTCAACCACATATAGCTGACTGTGTACACAGTGAAATGAGACAACGTTTCTCCAGGACCCTGGTGCTACACAAAACAACATATAACACAAACACAGCAACACAATGCTGAGGACGAGACTAAGTTTGTCCTAGCTACATAAAATGCATCGTGTGCAACCTGGTGCAAACAGAGCAGAGACAGAACAAGACTGTGTTCACAACACAAGACAGTGCACAACAAACAACTAACACAATATAATAAAATAAAAAAAAAACACAACAACAACCTAGTGCAAAGTATTCCAGTTTGGCGAGTGTGCAAAGGAACAAATACAGCAGCAGTGATAAAAAGTGAAATGTGCAAAGTGTCCATGTAAACAGTAACAATGTCAGTGAGAGCAGTATATACAATAAACATGTAAAGGCCAGTAATGAGGAGATAAATATATAGAGCAGGTGGAATGATGTATGGAGTGTGTGTGTGTGTGTGTGTGAGTCCAGTTCCAGTTTAGCTGTGTGTGAGAAATCTGATGGCTTGAGGGAAAAAACTATTGCATAGTCCGGTTGTGAGAGCCCGAATGCTTCGGAACCTCTTCCCTGATGGCAATAGTGTAAAGAGTGTGTGTGATGTCGTCCACAATGCTGGTAGCTTTGCGGATGCAGTGTGTGTTGTAACAATAAAGGAGACAAAGTAAAAATTGCCAGTTTGTATTGCGCAATTCCGAAGAAAAATAAATGTAATATTCGCTATTCAATAAAACGTAATCAGACTTCCTTACAATGTCCACTGTTAAAGACGTGAATAGATCGTTCTGGGTGGCATAAATCGTATTTTTGGATAAATGGCACAAAGTGCTCGAGTCTCAGCATTTCTACATGCGCTTTCAGTACCTTTTAGCTTCTCTCAGTAACAGGAAGTCACGATTGCACCAACACCTCTTCCCCTTTTTTAAAAACGGGCCGACTGGACTTGCTGACGTTGCCGGCGTCGTTAACTTTTGCGATGCAGATGTTGCTGGAGTCATGCGGTTACGCGTTACTGGTCACACTTGAGAGAGAGCAGGGTCTGGATCTGGCTCTAGTTTGTGTTAGTCATGCGCTCGATGCGAACGTAGCATGTTTTTCTGGAATGAACTTTGGTCGGACATGGTTGATTCTCTGGAAATGTAATAATACACTGTTATATATATATATAAAAGGGCACGTGGATTAGTGCTTCTCACGTCCTAGTGGTTAGTACGTTCGTCTCACACGCCAGGGTCCGGTTGATTCCGTCTCGGTCATGGTTGTGGAGTTTGCATGTCTCCCCGGCTCAGGGGTTTTTCTCCGGTTCTACAGTTTCCCCCGGTCCAAAACATGACGGTAGGTTGATTGCACCTTGGAATTGCCCTAGGTATGAAGTGTGTGTTTGTGTGTGTGTGTGTGTTTGTGATGGTTGCATTCCATCCAGGGGTGTCCTGCTTAATGCCCATAGACGCCCTGAGATAGACACAGACACCCCGTGAACCGA
>JACRUU010000018.1:20254291-20286921 GCA_030449085.1 Kryptopterus vitreolus | reverse complement strand
TCTTATTTTGGTCTTAACCACTTCCAAATTTGTTCCTTCTCACCCATTTTTGATCTTTTTTGATTTACTGATTTCAGTCAAATTCATTCCGTAATACTACAGTCCTTCCGTACATTTTAATATCTCGGTCATTATTTTATCTCTATCTCGCTGTGCTTCCATACTCAATTTCAATCTTCTCTCTTTTCTTCTTTTAATCTTCTATAATCTTTAATCTTCTGCCTTCCTTTCTTTTAATGTTCCATCGTTCCTTCCTTCATTCCATTTTTTAATCTATCTCCTGTCTTTCCATCTTTTAAACTTCATTCTTTCCTTCTTTTGATCTTCTTTCATTCTTTCCTTCCACCTTTCATTCTTCCATTTTAATCTTCTCTCTTTCCTTCTTTTTATCTTCTATATTCTACCTTTTTCCTTCCTTCCATTTTTAATCTTCTGCTTTTCCTTCTTTGATCTTCTTTCCTTCCACCTTTCATTCCTTCCTTCCTTCCTTCCTTTCTTCCTTCCTTACATCCATCCATTTTTAATCTTCTCTCTTTTCTTCTTTTAATCTTCCAAATCTTTAATCTTCTGCCTTCCTTTCTTTTAATGTTCCATCGTTCCTTCCTTCATTCCGTTTTTAATCTATCTTCTGTCTTTCCTTCTTTTAAATTCATTCTTCCCTTCTGTCCTTCTTTTGGTCTTCCCTAACTTCCAACTTTCTTTCCTTCCTTCCATTTTTAATCTTCTCTCTTTCTCTGTCCTTCTTTTTATCCTTCTTTTGGGCTTCCCTACTTCCAACTTTCCTTCCACTTTTAATCTTCTGGCCTTTCCTTCTTTTAATCTTCTATCTTCTACCTTTCCTTCCTTTCTTCCATTTCAATCTGTCTCCATTTTTTCCTTCTTTTGAACTTTTCTTCCTTCTGTCCTTCCTTCTTTTAATCAGCTGTGCTTCCTTTCTTTTCCACCCATCCATCCATTTTTAATCTTCTGTCTTTCTTTCTTTTAATATTCTATCTTCCACCTTGCCTTCCTTCCTTCCATTTTTTAATCCATCGTCTGTCTCTCCTTCTTTTGAACTTTATTAATTCCTTCTCTCCTTTCTTCTTTCCTTTTTCATCAATTGTTCTTCCTTCCTTTTTTAATCTATCCTATCCCTTTTTCTTCCTTTATGCCTCCTTTTGATCTTCCATCCTTCCGTCCCTCTTTCCATCCTTCCTCTAATCGTTTCTTCTTTCCTTCATTCCTAATTTCTTTTACTCGATCTTCAGATATTAAATCTATAATCTTTATATATCGTCTGTTTCTAACTTTTATCCTCCGTCTTCCTTCCTTCACCCTTTTCATCTCAGCAATTACATTCTCTCTCTCTCTCTCTCTTCTCTCTCTTTCTTTTTTTTTATTTTTAAATCATGAACAGAATTGTTTTTAAATTAAGGACGATTCCTTTGTGTTTGCACAAGAATCGAGCCGTGAAAATGAAAATAAGACGGTGTGAGACGTGTCATTTTGTGGTCTCGCAACGCCGGAAACACGTCTCCTTAAAATACATGGATAACAGAGGAGACGGGGAGGGGAGGGGGAGCGGGGGAAGGGTGGGCGGGGCAGAGTGGGCGGGGTTTACAGAATGTGTCAGTCACTCAGTTAATGATGAAAACTAAACGCAGTGACGAGTGTGTACATGTCAGTCGTCTTTTCCTAAAGGGTATGTGTGTGTATGTGTGTGTGTGTGTGTGAGTGTGTGTGTGAGGTTACGAGTAAACGAAACAATTATTTTCCTCCAGGACTTGTTCCAACTCAAACCTACTGTAAATAAAGAATATTCCTTTCTTCGTACACACACGTACACACACACACGTACACACACGTACACACACACACACACACACACACGTACACACCCTGTATTCGCTTTTCAGCACCGGATCCTTTTTGTGTTTTTTTTTGTTTTGATAAACCTGAGAATGGAATTTGCTGGACGTTTGCCATCAGGTTAATTATCAATCCACCTCATCCTGTTCTTTTCTGCGTCTGTCCCACACATTGATTTACAGTGTGTGTTGTGTGTGTTGTGTGTTTGTTTTGTTGTGTGTGCTGTGTGTGTGGTGTTTCCCCTCAATTTTTGTCTGTGTGTGTGTGTGTGTGTGTGTGTGTGGTGTGTGTAAGTCAATGTAGAATATCAAATAACGCCATGTTAACATCTCTGTCCAATCCTGTTTGTGTATGCGTGTGTGTGAGTGTGTGTATGTGTGAGTGTATGCGTGTGTATGCGTGTGTGTGTGTGTGTGTGTGTGTGTGTGTGTGTGTGTGTAGGTCAATGTCAGAATATCAAGTAAAGCCATGTTAACATCTTTCTCAAATCCTGTGTGTGTGTGTGTGTGTGTGTGTGTGTGTGTGTGTGTGTGTGTGTGTGTGGGTGTGTGTGTGTTGTGAGTGTGTGTGTGTGTGTGTGTGTGGTGTGTGTGTGTGTGTAGGTTGTGTGTGGTGTGTTTTGTGTGTGTGTGTAAGGTTCAAGTCAGAATATACATGTTAAGCCATGTTAACATCTCTCTCAAATCATGTGTCCTGTGTGTGTATGTGTTTGCATGTGTGTGTGTGGTGTGTGTGTGTGTGTGTGTGTGTGAGCTTGTGTGAAGTGTGTTGGTATGATGTTTGTGTGGAGTGTGCTGTGTGCATGAGGTGTGTTGTGTGTTGTTGGTGTGTGGGTGTGTGTGGGTGTGATGTGTGTGTGTGTGTGTGTATGTGTGTGTGTGTTGTGTGTGTGGTCAATGGCAGAATATCAAGTTAAGCCCTGTAACATCTCTCTCCAATCCTGTGTGTGTGTGTGTGTGTGTGTGTTGTGTGTGTGTGTGTGTGTGTGTGTGTTGTGTGTGTGTGTTTGTGTGTGTGTCTGCACGTGTGTTGTGTGTGTGTGCTGTGTGTGTGTGTGTCTGTGTCTGTCGTGAGTGTGTGTGTGTAATCTTGCCAGCTGGCAAGAATTGGCAAGATCCACTTGATTCACATTAACAGTGAAGAATTTTCACTTGGAAATGTTCTCACACACACACAACACACACACACCACACACAACACACAACACACACCACACGAGTATGCGAATACACACCATTGCAGTGTGTATGTATTATTACATCAGATTAATTATTCCTTTTCAATTTCCGATGTAGAGCGATCGAACACACACACACACACACACACACACACACACACACCCACACACACACACCAGGGTTTATACATGCCCACTATTTTTTGTACTGCATTATTAAATCATAAAAAATAAAGTTATGGAAGGTTAAAACACATGCATTACTTATTGTGTGTTCTCGTGTGTGTGGTGTGTGGTGTGTGTGTGTGTGTGTGTTGTGTGTGTGTGTGTGGTTGCTGTTGTTTTAATCACTACTTGCAGAAATCCCTCCAGAAGCGTCCTAGCATTACGATGCGTCATTTACTTCGTGCAGGTTGGTGCATGCACTGCAGTTTTTCAGAAAACACAACACCACACACACACACACACACAACACACACACACACACACACACAACACACACACAGCCGTAGGGCTCAGAGAGGGAGTCCTGAGCCCAAGCCAAAGCAATTTGCTTGCTCTGGAACATGAGTAAGTGTGGCAGCCAATCAGAGTTTAACTGGGAAGCCCTTGTTGCCATGGCAACAGACCCAGGCTTATATATGGGACAGGATAAAAAATAATAATAACAAAAGGAATGTAAAGTAAAAAGAAGGCGAGAGAGAAGCGGCGCGTCCCGGGACACGAGAGTTAATGTACTTACACATGATTCAACAAAACTAAGCTAAAAATAAAGATTCAGAAAATATAAAGAATATAAAGAAAATAAAGACTCAAATCCAGAAAAAAATAAACAAAAGAAACGGAGTGAGTGAGGAATGTATAAAGTATGGGATTAAGGATAGACGTGGGGAAGGAAGGAAGTGAATAAAGAAAGAAACTACAGAGAAAGACCGCAAGAACGAAATACAGCAAGAAAGAACGAAAGAACGTAAATAGAAGGGGCACCCCCTATAATGCACCCTAACTCGTGAGGACCATGTTGATGGAATTGGTGCTGAGAAGGAACGTCAGTACTCTAATGAAAGGATCCTCTCAAGCCTCGCCATCAGAACAGACCCCGTTTGAATTGCTACCACGTCCTCTTACCTTTATTTCTTCCTTTCCCTTCCCCTACCTGAGCACATGATTCCACCAACCCGTATCATAATTAGGACGTTCTCCCCCCTTCCGTCTCTTCCTTCTTTCTTCCAGTCCTCTCCCTCCCGCCCCCCTACCCCTCCCTCCTATCCCTTGTTCTTGGTCTGCCGTCTGGCTCCGTTACCGGGTAGGAAAGACCTCAGTGCGCTTTTTCCCTGTCAGATCGGGCCCTCCCTCCCGCACCGAAAGGGGCGGGCGGTCTGCCGCTCTCGCCTTCCGGGTCCCCCCTCGCTTTCCGGCCGGCGCCCGCTGCGCGCGGCCCCTCTGTTGCTCTTCCGGTAAAAGGGACTTGCCTGCCGGCCCGGCCGGGCTTTCTTGCGCCCTCCCCCCCCCCCCCTCTTCCTGGCGTGCTCCTGCCCGCATTCGCCCCGTAGTGCTGGAAAACCCCTTCTCCCCTCCTTCTCTCTTTTCCTCTTTTCCCTGTCCGTCCGCCGCCCGCCCGCTTCCCCTCACTGTACGCCGAAATCCCTGCCCGGCTGCTTCCCCGATGGCCGGCCGCCCGCGGGCCGCCCCCGCCCGCCCGTCCCCCGGGCCGGCCCCCCCCACGGCCTGTGCTTGGTGTAGCCTGCCTCTCCTGCCGTCCTGTGACTCAGAATGCTCAGACAGTACAAAGCTCGCGAACACTGTGGGGGGGTGTGTGTGTTGTGTTGTGGTGGTGTGTGTGTTGGCCTTCGAATGACCTTTGTGGCCTTTTGTATTCGATCGTGTACTCGGTTGAGATGAGCACAGTTACTCCTAGCGCTGGTTCCACAGTCGGTGCCTTGCCGTCTCTCATGACATCATGTTACCGACTAAAAAGAAACAAGGTGTCGGATGTTGTGGCCATTTCTTCCTGCTTTTTTTCCCTTTTTTTATTATTACAGAACTTTCTTTCTTTTTTCTGTTTTATCCTTCTGTATTTATTCGTCATCGTTCACTTTGTCGTTTCTTTTCTTTTTTTTTCTTAATGATTTTAGTTGGATTTTAAACGTTATATTTTAAGTTTCTTAATTTACTTGCTTTCTTCCTCTTTCTTTCTTTCTTTCTTTCTAAATCTTTTTTTTCTCCTTTTTTTCTTAAGGGACATTTTCCTTTTTTTTTCCTTCTATCCATTTACATTTTCCTTCCTTCCTTCACTTACTTTTTTTATTAATAGTATCTTTCCTTTTTTTGTGTGTTCTGTCTTCATACCTTTCTTTCTTTCTTCGCACATATCACTTTTAGATTATGATTTTTTTTGTCTCCTAATCGAAGTTAGAAGTTAAAGCTGCTAAGGGCCAAGGGCCTTCCTCAAGGGCCCACCATACTTTTAATATTGGTTTCTATGGATTCACTGCAATGTTCCATGTGTGGAGGGAAAAAGTGAAACCCAGGTCGATATTCGGAGCGCATACACACACACACACACACACACACACACACACACACACACACACACACCCAGCACACACACACACCCTGGTTTGATTCATTGTCCAAGATTTGGCGTGCAGGAATGTTGTGTGAAAGCGAATCCAGGGGGAAAAAAAACAAGAAATAAAGGAGAACAGAAAAGTCCATCGCGTGGCCGGTTCCTTTGTTTCCTAACAACTACAGGATCACCGTCAGGATCACCGTCAGGATGACACGTCAGGGTCACCGCCAGGACACATGACACGTCAGGATAAGGATCACTGTCAGGGTGACATGTCAGGATCACCGTCAGGGTCACGTCAGGATCACCGCCAGGGTCATGTCAGTATCACCGTCAGGGTCACGTCAGGATCACCGCCAGGGTCATGTCAGTATCACCGTCAGGGTCACGTCAGGATCACTGTCAGCGTGACCCGTCAGGATCCCTGTCTGGGTCACGTCAGGATCACAGTCAGGGTGACATGTCAGGATCACTGTCAGGGTGACACATCAGGATCACCATCAGGGTGACACGTCAGCAGCACCCTCAGGGTCACGTCAGGATCGCCGTCAGGGTGACACGTCAGGATCACCGCCAGGGTGACACGTCAGGATCACCGTCAGGGTGACACGTCAGGATCAAAAAAACACCGTCATCCGTGACACGTCAGGATCACCGTCAGGGTGACACGTCAGGATCACCGTCAGGGTGACACGTCAGGATCACCATCAGGGTGACACGTTAGGATCACAGACAGCGTGACACATCAGGATCACTGTCTGGGTCACGTCAGGATCACCGTCAGGGTGATACGTCAGGATCACCGTCAGCGTGACACGTCAGGATCACCGTCAGAGTGACACGTCTGGATCACCGTCAGGGTGACACGTAAGGATCACCATCAGGGTGACACGTTAGGATCACAGACAGCGTGACACATCAGGATCACTGTCTGGGTCACGTCAGGATCACCGTCAGGGTGATATGCCAGGATCACAGTCAGCATGACACGTCAAGATCACTGTCAGGGTGACACGTCTGGATCACCGTCAGTGTGGCAAGTCAGGATCACCATTAGGATCACCGTCAGTGTGACACGTCAAAGTCATGAGGCGAATCTGCACACATCTGTGTATAATGACGGAGGCGTTTCGCTTCTCTCCGAACACAGACCCTTCAGCTCCTGCTTTTCTCTAGATTTCCACTAGAAAACAGGAAGTGATGTAAACACATCGTTTGGAACGACAGACGAATGAGACGTTTATACGAGTTTTCAATTCTATTTTATTTTTCACTTTTTCGTTTGATCTGATTGAATCAACCGTACGCTGTTGTACCTGCGGAAAGGAAGGATAGAAAGAAAGATTAAAAGAAAGGACAAAAGAAAGAAGCAGGATAGAAAGATAAGGAAGAAAGAAAGAAAGAAAGAAAGAAAAAAGGATAAAAGAATGAAAGACTCAAAGAAGAAAGAAAGAAGAAAGAAGACAGAAAGAAGAAGAAAAGAAATAAAGAAAGAAAGATAGAAAGGAAAGAAGGGAGGGATATATTAAGTATATTATTAAAGTAATTAAGTTGTATAAAATGAAGAGAGACATAAAAGACAGAAAAAAAAAAAGAAATTAGAAAGAAAAAGGGAGGGGAGATATGAAGTCTAGATTAGTATTAGGTGGGATTAAATAAAAAAGAAAAGAAAGAAAGAAAGAAGATAAGAAAGAAAGAAGGAGAAAGAAAGAAGAAGAACGAAAGAAAGAAAGAAAAGGGCAGGGAATATTAAGTCATAGGATTAAAGTATTAAGTGGGATTAAGAATGAAGGAAAGAAAGAAAGAAAAGAAAGAAAGAAAGGAAGAAAGGAAGAAAGAAAGAAAGAAAGAAAGAAAAGGGGAGGGGGATATGAAGTATAGGATTAAGTATTAAGGTGGGATAAAATGAAAGAAGAGAAAGAAAAAGAAAGAAAGAAAGAAGAAAGAAAAAAAAAAAAAAAAAAAAAAAAAAAAAAAAAAAAAAAAAAGAAAGAAGAAAAAAGAAAGAAAGAAAGAAAGAAAGAAAGAAAAGGGAGGAATAAAGATAAGGATTAAGTAATTAAGGTGGGATTACTGAAGGAAGATGAAAGAAAGAAAGAAAGAAAAGAAAAAAAAGAAAAAAGAAAGAAGAAAGAAAGAAAAAAAAGAAGAAGAAAGAAGAAAAAGGGAGGGAGATATGAAGGATAGGATTACGTATAGGTGGGATTAAGATGTAGGAAGAGAAAGAAAGAAAGAAGAGAAAGAAAAAAGAAAGAAAGAACGAAAGAAGAAAGAAGAAAGGAAAGAAAGAAAGAAAGGAAGAAAAAGAAAGGAAGAAAGAAAGAAAAAAGAAAAAAAGGGAGGGAGGATGATAAAGGAGTAAGTATTAAGGGGGATAATAAGGAAGAAAGAAAAAGAAAGAAAGAAAAAAAAAGGAAGGAAGGAGAAAGAAAGAAAGAAAGAAGAAAAGGGAGGGAGATTGAGTATGATTAATATAAAGGAAAGGAAGGCAGAAGATTATTAAAGAAAGGAAGAGAAGAAAAAAGAGAAAAAAGAAAGAAAGACAGAAGAAGAAAAGAAGAAAGAAAGAAAACGGAGCGAGAATAAGTATATATGAGTTAAGTATTAAGGGGATAAATAAAAAAAGAGAAAGAAAGAAAAGAAAGAAGAGAAAGAAAGAAGCAAAGGGAGCGAGATATGAATATAGGATTAAAGTATTCAGGTTGGGATTAAATAAAAAAGAGAAAAGAAAGAAAGAAAGGAAGAAAGAAAGAAAACGGGAGGGATATGAAGTATAGGTAGTATTAAGGTGGGATTAATAGGAGAGAAAGAAAGAAAGAAAAGAACAAAGAAAAAAAATGAAAGAAGAAAGGAAAAAGAAGAAAAAGGAGAGATGAAGTAAGATAAGTATTAAGTGGGAAAAGGAAGAAAAGAAAAGGAAAGAAGAAGAAAGAAAGGGGAAGGAAGGAAGAAAGAAAGAAATAAAGAAAGAAGAAAGAAAAGAAAGAAAAAAAAAGAAAGAAAAGAGAAAGAAAGAAAAAGACGAAAGAAAAAGGGAGGGAGATATAAAGATGATTAAGTATTAAGGTGGGATTAAATGAAGGAAGAGAAAGAAAGGAAAAGAAAGAAAGAAAAAAATAAGAAATAAAGAAGAAATAAATAAAGAAAGAAAGAAAGAACAGAAGAAAAGAAAGAAAGAAAAAAGACAAAAAAGAAAGGAGAAAAAAAGAAAGAAAAGGGAGGGAGATATAAAGTATGGATTAAGTATTAAGGTGGGATTAAATAAAAAAAGAGAATAAAGAAAGAAAGAAAGAAGGAGAAAAGAAAGGTAGGCGAAAAAGCAAGAAGAAAGAAAAAAAAAAGAAAAGAAAGAAAAGAAAGAAAAGAAAAAAAGGGAGGGAGATATGATAGTAGGATAAGTATTAAGGTGGATTAAATGAAGGAAAGGAAGAGAAAGAAAGGAAAGAAAAGAAAGAAAGAAAAAGAAAGAAAGAAATAAGAAGGAAGAAAGGAAGAAAGAAAAAAAAAAAAAAAAAAAAAGGGAAAGAAGGAAGAAGAAAGAAAGAAAGAAAGAAGAAAAAAGAAGAAAGAAAAAAGAAAGAAAAAGGAGGAGAAATCCAAGTATAGAAATTAAGTATTAAGTGGAAAGAAAGAAAAGAAAGAAAAAGGGAGGGAGGATTGAAGTATAGGATTAAGTATTAAGGTGGGAAAGAAATTAAGAAGAAAGAAAAAGAAAGAAAGAAAGAAACGGGAGGGAGATATTCAAGTATATTTTTAATATTAAAGTGGGATTAAATGAAGAAAGAGAAAGAAGAAGAAGGAAGAAAAAGAAAGAAGACAGAAAGAAGGGAAAGAAAAAGGGAGGGCGATATGAAGTAGAGATTAAGTATTAAGTTGGGATTAAATGAAGGAAGAAAGAAAAAGAAAAAATAAAGAAAGAAAGAGAAAGAAAGAAAGAAAAAAGAAAGAAAGAAAGAAAGAAAGAAAGTCAAGTAAGGATTCAGTATAGGTGGTATTAGTGGGAAATGAAGAAAGAAAGAAAGAGAAGAAGAAAGAAAGAAAGAAAAGTATTAGGTGGGATTAAATGAAGGAATAGAAGAAAAAAGAAAGAAAGAAAGAAAGAAAGAAAGAAGGTGGGTCACATCTCACTCGCCGTGTCTATAAGCGTAACACGGAGCAGCTGGGCGAGACATTCCCGGCACGTTGGGAAAGGATTTTCCACTTGGCCTGCTGTGTGGTTTGGTTGTGTGTGTGTTGTGTGTGTTTTTTTTTTTTTTTGTGTTGGGGGTATCGGGAGGGCCGAGCTCGGACGCCACTCTGAAACCTTAATTCCTTCCATTCCACATCGTAGGTGCTCACAACTCGGCTCTTATCTCCACTGAAAGCGACGCCGTTGCCATGGAGAGTCATGTAGTCGCGGATTCAAAGCGTCGGACTGAAAATCGATGTGACTGTTTTTCACTACACATTCCCGACTTCCCAGGATTATCAGGGAATTCTGAGCATCTTTAAAATGAGACACTGAAAAACAATTATAGACAATAACAGTAGAAACACTCGAGAGAAGAAAGGAAAATGGCCAGTTAAGATCCAAGGATGATCAACTGACCTACATGAAAAAAAAGAAAAGAAAAAAAAGAGCATAAAGACAGAAAATAGGAAAAGATCAATGGGCAGATGAAGGAAGGAAAGACAGGAAGGAAGGAAATAGCATTCTCTTTTTCTCTATCATTATTTCATTTCTTTCATTTCTTTTTATTCTTTCATCACAAAAAAGAAAGAAAGAAAGAAAAAAAATACAATACTGTGTACAAATGGTGACACCATTTGATGAGCTGTATGATTGGATGGTTCTGGGCAGAAGAAGAAAAAAGAAAGAAAGAAAGAAAGAATGGACGATGATGATAAATAAAATTGCACTGAAGACTCCGTCTAATGGATGGAGGGAGTGAATAGAAAATGGAAGGAAGGAAATAAACTTGAAGGAAGGAAGGAAGGAAAGAATTTTGAGAGATAAGAAAAATAGAAAAAGGATTTTAAGGGGAAAGGATTCTTTTCCTTTTTCTCTGTCGTTATTTCAATCTGGTTATCATAAAATAAGAAAATGAAAGAGAAAGAAAGAAAAATTTTATGTAATAAATGGTGAGAAGTGTGATAGATAAAGGGAATTAGCGTACCAAGGGAGTAAGAGGTAGTACATGTGATTTAGATGGGATAATGGATAATGAAAAAGACAAACGAAAAAAGACAGAAAGAAAGAAAGAAAGAAAGAATATCATATATGTAATAAATGGTGAGGGCCATGTTGATAGATGGATAATGGGAAGAAAGAAAGAAAGAAAGAAAGAAAGAAGAAAGAAGAAAGAAAGAAAAAGAAGAAAGATAAATGAAGGAAGAAAAGAAAAATAATGAACGAAGTTTGAGAAAAAAAGAAAAGAAAAAGAAAGATAAGTATAAAGATATATATTGATATAACATTAATAAATGGTGAGTACCATGTGATAGATAATAATGGGAGAAAGAAAGAAAGAAAGAAAGAAAGAAAGAAATGACAATATCATGTAATAAATGGTGAGGACATGTTGATAGATGGATAATGGGAAGAAAGAAAGAAAGAAAGAAAGAAAGACAAAGTAATAAAAGGAAGGAGAATGGTACAGAAATAAGGCTGGGTAAGACCCTTGTGATGTGTGAAGGAAAATAATAGAAAAAACCCACATGGAGACGCGTATAATGGATGATGGATGGAGTGAATATAAAAACAAAGGTAAGAAATAAACTTGAAGGAAAGGAATGAAATTTTGAAGCGTATGAAAGAAACAGAAAAAGGAAGAAAGGATTCTTTTCTTTTTCTCTGTCGTTATTTCAATTCTTTTTTAATCATAAAGAAGGTGTAACATATGCAAGGACTATGTTTTGAATGGACATGGCTGGATGGATGAAGGAAGGAAGGAAGAAAGAAAGAAAGAATTTTTTTCTTTTTCTCTCTCTCGTTATTTCATTTTCTGTTTTTTCCTCTTTTGATCATAAAGAAAGACAAGTAAAATAACAACACTATGTAAATAAAGGTGAGGAGCATGTTGATGATTGATGGATGGAGGATGGATGAGAAACGAAACTCTTCATGTGGAAGAACGAGTGCATATAATGAGCATAAACATTTCTGTCCAATAGGAATCCGGATCGGCGCTGCAGCTGCGTAGATGATGACGATGATGTGTTCTTGCGCTCTTGCGGATGGTAAAGATAGATCATGATGGATGAAAGAGTGGTGAAGAGTAAACGAGTGCTGGATGTGGATGAAGATCAGCTACGCCGTGACACAGGGAGCCGCTCGTGGTTGTTTTTGACACAAGCATGCGGCATGTGAGAGAAGCGGGAATGAAACAGGCATGAAAACTCGCTCTCACTTTCCACACCACTGGACGTGTTCGAGATCTGAACTCACGCACATGTGAGGAAACAGAAAAAAGCCTTCCGTACGGAGCGTGTGGTGGATGTACAGTATTGAAGGAAGGAAGGAATGTAAAAAAGTAGATGAATGGAAGGATAGATGAAGATAGAAGGAAGAGTGAAAAGAAATACACAGTTGTTGGAAAAAAGAAAGAAAGAAAGAAAGAAAGAAAGAAAGAAAGAAAGAGAAAAAGAAAGAAAGAAAGTTTAAGAAAAAAATGAGAAGGAAGGAAGAGAAGAAAGAAAGAAAGAAAAAGAATAGAAAGGAAAGGAAATAGTAAAGAAAGAAATAAAGAAAGAAAGATAAAGGAAGAAAGAAATAGAAGAAAAAAGAAATGATAATGTGTCTGGAGGAGAGAGAGAGAGAGAGAGAGAGAGAGAGGTGGATGTACTTGAGGATGAAGATTGAAAGAAAAATAGAAAGAGCAAATAAAGAGAGAAGGATGAATAGAAAAGGATAGAAAGAAGGAAGTTTGATCAAAGTAGTAAAAATGTAGAGAGATAAAAGGAAGGAAAGAAATAAGAATATGTTTTTTTTGTGTTGTTGTTTGTTGTTTGTTTTTGCACACTACTGTAAGTGTAGCTCAAAAAATAAATAAATAGATAAGATAGATAGATAGATAGATAGATAGATAGATAGATAGAAATAATAATAAATAAATAAATAAAAAGCCACTAATGATCTTTATGGATGTGCTTTGGGAATAGGTAGTTGGAGTGAAAGACGCATATGTAGAGGACTGAGCGGTATCTGTGGCGCCCCCTAACGGGAGCAGCAAGAAGTACATCTATACTTTTTTTACATATTTTTTTTATATTTTAATTCTCTGTACATTCTCTGACTCTCGTGTTTATAAATATGTACGTGATAAACAAAATCGGAATTAGAAGACGGAATATATATATATATATATATATATATTATATTACATTTACATTTGCAGCATTTTGGCAGACGCCCTTATCCAGAGCGACTTACAACTGAGCAATTGAGGGTTTTTTAAGGGCCTTGCTCAAGGGCCCACTAGTGGCAGCTTGGTGATGGTGGGGTTTGAACCCGTGATCTTCGGTCCAGAGTCCAACACCTTAACCACTGGGCTATACACCTCCCATATATATATCTATATATACGATATATATTACTATTATTAGGATATACTATATATATATATATTTTTTTTTGTCTATTTTTTATCTCAAAAATAAATCATTCAAGATTTCAGGTAAACCTATTTATATAGCAGAAAAAAAGTGTTAAAAGTAAAGTCTCCATTGTGGTGATAGATATATATATATATATATATAATATATATAATATATATATATATATATTATATAAATATATATATATATATATTAATTACATATTTTACCGTTTTATTGTTTTGTTATATTTCATTAAGGCTCAAAATGCCAATCAGGGAATTCATTCAAGATTTCACCACAGAAATTTTTTCAATGCCAAACTTAGGTTGTAATTACCGGGGAAAAAAAAAACTGAAAAAAAACCCCTCACAGTAGAATATGAAACTTCTGCCACATGGCCGAGAGAAATCGCCAACATTGTGTGAGGCCCTAACACCATATACGCCAGTATATATATATAATATATATATATAAAGATTAAATGTATTTTTCATTGGTGTAAAATAAGGAATAAAGGAATAAAAAAATAACGGTTTTTAAAAATGTTGCCTCATTTTATATTTTTTATAAAAATGGTCAAAAAAGTTATTAATTGTTGTGCATTTATAAAATAAATGCTTTGGATATACCCAAACCCACACTCACAGTATATAGTATATATATATATATATATATTATATATATATTATATATATCTATATATATATATATATATATATAATATAGATTGTGGTATATTATTTTCTGTTCTCTATTTTACCACAAAAAATGGCTTTCATTCAAGATTTCCGATTGTAAACACATCCAGGTTTTAATGTAGAAGAAAAACTGTATTAAATCTGATATTAATAATTAATAATATAAAAGCCTGGCCGGTGAAAAACAGATAATACGACAATATAAATGGGACTTAAAGTTGACCCTTGAGGGACACCTTGGTGCGTCAGGGGGTTTTAGAAGGTTTATCGTGTGTGTACGCACTTACACTCAATAAGATTGGTTGTGATTTTTATACATTACATTCCTTATTTATTCTCTATTTGGCTGTTTTAATAACTTTGACTCTTCTGGGAAGATGTTTCGCTTGACTGTGGAGATTTATTCAGCCACAGATTCGTAGAAGAGCCACAAAAGAGCCTTTGTTGTAAAGTAGAGGTCAGGAAAAGGCTTATCGGGGAGATGAGGGTTTGGTGTGTGTGTGTGTGTTGTGTGTGGTGTGTGTGTGTGTGTGTGTGTTGTGTTGTGTGTTGCAAAATATCTCGGACAAAAACAGAGCATAATGTAATAAAGTTTCCTGATTTTACTCTTGTTACACATAGAGATCAGAAGACCCGCGTTATAAGCGGTTATGACCTCCACGTGTGTGCTTTGAGAGTTGGAAAAAAAAAATTCGATTTCTAATCACCAGCTTTTCATCTTCGAGACGCATGTAACGCAGATTATGCTTTTATTTTTCCTCTCGGGATTTTTTTTTCCTTTTTTTCCCCGCTATGTGGCGCTGGAGAACAAATTTGAATGAAGTTGTTGGAATTTTTTTGTCCAGTAGATGGCAGACACGTTTCATTTTGGCGGCCGTATCTATCTCTATCTATCTATCTATCTATCTATCTATCTATCTATCTATCTATCTATCTATCTATCTATCTATCTATCTATATATCTATCTATATATATATATCTATATATATATATATACATATATTTATTCATTCATTCATTCATTCATTCTTCTACCGCTTTATCCGATCTTCCCTCGGGTCACGGGGAGTCTGTGTCTATCTCAGGAGTCTATGGGCATTAACAGGGGCAGGATACACCCTGGATGGAATACAAACCCCTGGATGGTGCCAACCCATCGCAGGGCACACACACACACACACACACACACACACACACACACACACACACACACACACACACACACCACACACACATTCACACACACATTCATACACTAGGGACAATTTTCCAAGGTGCCAATCAACCTACCGTGCATGTTTTTGGACCGGGGGAGGAAACCGGAGAACCCGGAGAAAAAAACCCCCTGAGGCACGGGGAGAACATGCAAACTCCACACACACATGGCCGAGACAGGAATCGAACCCGGACCCTGGCGGTGTGAGGCGAAACGTGCTAACCACTAATCCACCGTGCCCACTCATTTATCTATCTATCTATCTATCTATCCTATCTATCTATCTATCTGTCTGTCTGTATTATATATATATATATATATATATATAATATATATATATATATATATTATATTCCACGTATATATATATCACATATAGTGGTCTATATATGATGATTAGTGATTATATTTAGTGATTAAATATTATTGTTCATTGGTGTTAAAATAAGGAATAAAGGAATAAAAAAATAAGGGTTAAAAATCTTATATATATATATATATATATATATAATATATATATATATATGTATATAAAGGAAATGGAAGTGTATATACACTTATTTCATTTATATTCCTTTTTTAAATAATGTATTTTCCATGAGTTCAAAAATACAATAAGAGTTGAATTTGGCTCCATTTGTGACTGTTGTAAAATAAATAAATAAATAAAATAATCAGTCATTGATAGCTAGTAATGCAGATTTTTATTTACTTCCATAAATAAGTTTGGTCAAAAACGAATCTATCTAGCACACGTACGCTGCTTTCTCGATTATACAGCACGAGTTTTCACGACGGAAACATTGCTTTCGCATGCAAACGCCAAAGCGGAAATGGCTCGTCTAACCTTCGACTATTGCTAAAATAGAGCAGCCATGGCTAACACTAAAGCATGTGTTCAGTTCAAGTTTTAGTGCTAACGTTAGCGTTAAATACAGCAGGGCAAACACACACAGAGGGTAATTTTAGGTTCTGGATAACGTTAGACGACCACAAGCGAGATCATTTGTTTAGAAGCACACATTTGTTTATTGTACGCAGCCGGAATTCCGTCCTGGATCTGGGACATGAGCTGCATGGGATCCCAAGAGATCGCAAACTGTGATGCAAGTACAAAAGATTACACGGGCAGTTTTCAGCCCTCGTGGTCATTATCGAGTACGTCACGTCAGCAGCCTATTTCGATAAATACCGAGTGATTTTCAAAAAACAAACAAACAAACAAAACAAATAAATAAATAATAAAATAAGCCGCTCAAGCTAATGACCTCGACGCCGCGTTAACTCCGAGCCGAGCGATTAGCCGTCGTGGTCTGGCCATGATTGTCGTCCAACAGTAGTGGCGCTACATATCGGTGTGCTATAGGTGAGCTGAAACAATCTGTGTGTGTGTGTGTGTGTGTGTGTGTGTGTGTGTGTGTGTGTGTGTGAGCGCATCAGTTCGACATTTTTGTAATACCGGAGAGTACCCGGTAGCACTGAATGGATAAATGTGGTTGTAGGAACCATGGAACCAAACACAATAAACATATCAACATGTCTCATGCAGGCCCGGGATCTTCTCACTTGCTAGCTTGGTACCAGGTCCGAGTTTCCAAGGATCGCTGTTTGATCCAATGTTTACACGGGCAGGTTGTACTGGTTCAAAATACCGCAAATGCAACATTTCCTTACACGGGCCAATGGTTCCATTTCGCCAATCCTAGACATGTAGATAAGAAATGCCTACGTCCGTGTACCGAGGAAACAATATTGACCTTCCGAGTCTCTCGAGAGGCATCATAAAGTCACCTTCCGAGTTTTAAGTGGCGAGTCACACTAAGGCCTTGGGCAGCAGCGTTGGGAAGGTTGCTTTGGAAATACACTGGTCCCCCGGGTTACGGTTTTATTTGGTTCCAGACACGGAATCGAACACGATTGCGTCGTGTGTTGAACAATAGAACCTTATGGAAATTCGTTCATCCGTGCAAACCCCCCCCATCCCAGGTAAAAACATCAAAATTGTTATAACTTATTAAAAAGAGGCTAGAAATTGCATAATAAGTACCGCACATGTATAATTTACATGTTATAAATTAAATAACATTATAAATAACAAATAATAAAGGAAAAATGCGACTTTATTTACCTTGCAACGGACGTGACTTCAGTTGGTGGTGAGCGGAGGCGGAGGCAAGAGGCGGAGGCAAGAGGCGGAGGGAGAAGTAGACCGGCGGCTATGAAAACTTAAAATGTAACTGTACAGTTACTCTACTCACTGCTGTACTTAAAATAAACACATTTACTATTATTTATTTGCTGAGCCCTGCTCCGCCTACACACCGAACGCCAAATTTGAAACAAACGCAAGAGATGTCGCTATCGCAAGACCAAGAAAACATCGTAACATGGGTCCGAAAAATCATCGGATCCCGTATCGTAACATGAAAAAAACGTAACGTGATTCAATCGTAACCCGGGGGACCATTGGGTAATAGATTACATATTATAAATGGCCGTATTCAAAATTGTACAAAATGACTTTTTTTCGTGTAATCTGCTTACTTTTTGTATTACTTTCATTTGGTCCACTAGGTGGCACTATGGAGTTAGCATTCGCAGGGAAATATATTCAAAAGCTTTTTTGGGAAACGTAGTCTAAAACACTGCTTTTGCATGAAATTGTTCAGATGTAACCCGATTTGTAATGTTATCGCTTACGCTTTTTTTTTCATTTAATCAGTCACTGTAACGAATTAAATTACGTAATGTAATTAAATTACGTAACACCGTTACATGTAAACAGTCACGCTGGGCCGGGGTTATGGCTTACATATCACATATTCATTCATTCATTCATTCATCTTCTACCGTTATATCCGATCTTCCCTCGGGTCTCAGGCGTCTATGGTACATACGGCAGGATACACCCTGGATGGAATGCCAAACCCATCACACACACACCACACACACACCACACACAAATATACATAGGGACAATTTTCCAAGTGCCAATAACATATTGTGCATGTTTTTGGACCGGGGGGGGAACCGGAGAATCCGGAGAAAAAACCCCCTGAGGCACGAGGAGAACATGCACAAACTCCACACACACATGGCCGAGACGGGAATCGAACCCGGACCCTGGCGGTGTGAGGCGAACGTGCTAACCATTAAACAACTGTGCATCCACATCACATATTAGCTTGGTCTAAAATCTAATTAACATAAATGACTCATTAGCGCCACCTAGTGAGACAAGAGCAAATAATTCGTAAATCCACAAATCCCCTGAGAGTAGCAACGGGGACGCAAACATCACATTACTGCAGGACTTTGTGGGAAGGTCTTGGGCGTTTGTTTGCATGCACATGTTGTTCTCAAGGAATCTTGTTGTTGGATGGGTGAAACTATATTAGTTCTATATTAGTTTGTGAAAATGAACATGCCGGATTGTATATAAGAGTCCAGTAATAATCATCAGTGTGCTTTATGTTGCTTTATGTTGTGTGCTTAAAACCTTAATGAGGCCATGTGCTTATTCCAGTAATATGATAATAATCACATAATACAGAGGATATTCACGAGGTGCTATTTTTACGCGCGGTATAGATGCCTGTGTATGTTGCGTTCATTTGGGGTTTTTTCGTTGTTTAATAATATATTATTTGGGTTCGAAGTTTTTGATTAAGTTTAATTGACATTAAACCAGATGGCCTTATTCAGAGAGAATTACACTAAGGGCCTTGCTCCTGGGATTTGAACCTCGGACCTGCCAGTCCTGAGGCCAACTCTGAGAAGTTCACATGGATCACTGTGTGCAACAAGAGTGGGAGGAAAAATAAGTTCCACTCCTTTATTTTTCTCACAATGTAATGCCGTGCACAAAATATTGACACAATAATTGGAGAACAATTGCTTGAAACCTTTCCCACCCCGTCCTAAAATACACGATCCTGCAACACCCTGCCCCACCCCAGCCTAAACCTCACCCTGCTCCACCTCAAACCCTGCCTACTCCATGCCAAAATATACAACCAATGCAACACCCGCCCCACCCCATCCAATCCCACCCCCCGCCTAAACCCCGCCCTACTCCATCCCAAAATACACTACCCTGCAACACCCTGCCCCACCCTGTCCTATCCCACCTCCAAACCCCCTACCCCATACCCATCTTCCAAAATACACTACCCTGCAACACCCTGCCCCACCTACTGCAACACCCTGCCAATCCCAACCCCAAACCCGTCCCTACTCCATCCCCAAAATACAATACCCTGCAACCCATCCTGCCACCCCACCTGTCCTAGCCCACCCATGCAACACTCCATCCACCCTGCTCTACTCCCAAAACCCCTCGTCCTACTCCATCCCAAAAATACACTACCCTGCGACACCCTACCCCAACCCATTCCTATCCCACCCCAAACCTCTTCGCCCTGACTCCATCCCAAAATACACTACCCTGCAACACCCTGCCCCACCCTGTCCAATCCCACCCCAAACCCCGCCCCTACTCCATCCCAAAAATACACTACCCTGCGAACACCCTGCCCCACATCCCATCCTATCCCACCCCAAACCTCGTCCTGCTCCACACCCAAACCCCACCCTACTCCATCCCCAAAATACACTACCCTACAACACCCTGCCTTACCCCATCCTATCCCACCCCAAACCCCACCCTGCCTCCACCCCAAACCCCGCCCTACTCCAATCCCAAAATACACTACCCTGCAACACCCTGCCCCACCCTGTCCTATTACACCTCAAACCTTGCCCTGCTTCACCCCAAACCCCGCCCTACTCCATGCCAAAATACACTACTCTGCGACACCCTACCCCGCCCTCTACAATGTTCTACTAGAATTTCTGCGGACACCAAAACCGTTGCTTTAGTTTCTATCATATTATATAAAATTCGTACTAAATCGGACGTTATTTTATCCGCAAAAACTCCACCAATCAGATTCCTTTTGGCCTCCAGGTTAAGTCTGGATGTTTGATTACGGGTGTCAGAATCGATATGCGTATTAACATCAGTGATCACACATAAATAAGTGCTTTTTGACTTGAAACAATATTTTCAATATTAAACCAGAACAGGTGTGAAGGCGTGGCATTAAAATTCCTGCTTTTCGACGGGGAATTCAGAAAAAAAAAACGAACGAACACAACGTACACAGTCTGACACGTGGTGTGTTTCTGAACCGGGCATCAATGTGACTACGCGATGACATTAAACTTGCATTGTTACAATAAACAGCTGTAGATATGATATTTCAGCTATTGACGCAGTTCTGTTTTCAAACTAAAGATGAAATGATGCCTGACATCCAGAACATTGCACCGCTCGAATGTCGATGGCACTGTATGGCTGTATATATATATATATATATATATATTATATATATATATATATATATAAATATATATATTCATCATTCATCTTCTACTGCTTTATCCGATCTTCCCTCGGGTCACGGGGAGTCTGTAGTACTATCTCAGGCGTCTATGGGTATTAAGGCAGGATACCACCCTGGATGGAATGCCAACCCATCACAGGCACACACACCACACACACACCACACACACACACACACACTTATTCATACACTAGGGACAATTTTCCAAGGTGCCAATCAACCTACCGTGCATGTTTTTGGACCGCGGGAAACGGAGGGAGGAAAAAACCGGAGAACCCGGAGAAAAACCCTGAGGCATGGGGAGAACATGCCAAACTCCACACACACATGGCCGAGACGGGAATCGAACCCGGACCCTGGCGGTGTGAGGCGAACGTGCTAACCACTAAACCACCGTGACCCTTATATATATATATATATATATATATATATATATATATATTATATATATATATATATATAATTTTTTTTTTAAGTCATATTATTATTGTATGTCTTTATAAGTCTTATTATTAATGTTATTATAATTTTACTAATAAAAAAAAAACAAATGATCGATCCAGAAACATTGGACTCCCTTTATATCTGTCTCCCGAGATTCCAGAGTCCCAAATAAGCAATTAATAGCTAAAATAACGCCTGATTGAGGTTATTGTATATGTATTTGTTGGCATCGAACCGATCGCCACTCGTAAATATAGTGTAATTTCACACCCGTTCTGCGTCCAGCAAAGAGAGCTGCCCTTATTTTTCCACGTATTATATCATACGCTCTGTTGTTTCTCAATCCTTGTTATAATGCTGCATGATATCGGACACAACACAAAACATGTGCTGAAGCATAAGGTAGGCAGAAACCACGACTGGGTGTTTATAAGGAACCTTTTGGTCACTTTATATATAGGGAGTCCTCGGGTTACGCCGGTTTCCCCATAAAAATATAAAAAATAATATGACGCGTCATTCCGTCTTATGCGGTTTAGCGTCTTATGCGGTTTAGCATCGTAAGCGACGTAAACAAACCCGAACTAGTTTCGTGGCGCACGGCGGAAGAATACGCTTTGTGGTTATAGGCCGAAGAACAAATCGTATTCTTCCACTGTGCGCCTGAAACCAGGTCTCTATTTTTCTTAATTAATATTTACTTACTAATTCATGTGGTAAGGAATTGTTTTCTTTTTTTAATACTTTTTATGTCATTAACTGTTTCATTTTATTATAGCACTGTACGGTATATTATATATGTTATTTTTATGTTCTGACTTACGATGCGTCTTAAGTACGGCTCAACGTCGTAACCCGAGGACCCCCACTGTATATATATTAGGAGTTAAAAAGCGCCAGTAAAAAGGACCATTATATAGATATAAATATATTTATATATTTATATATATATATGTATATACATATGTATATATATATATACATTCATCTTCTACCGTTTTATCCGATCTTCCTTCGGGTCACGGGTAGTCTGTGTCTATTTCAGGCGTCTATTGGCATTAAGGCAGATACACCCTGGATGGAATGCCAAAACACACACACACACACACACAACCACCACCCCATTCACACACATATTCATACACTATGGACAATTTTCCATGGTGCCAATCAAACCTACCGTGCATGTTTTTGGACCGGGGAAACCAGAGACCCCAGAGAAAAACCCCCTGAGGCATATATTATTACTATAATATATACTATATATAATATATATATATATTCTATTTATATTTATATGTATAAATACTCATTTTTGTGCAAAGACAAATGCATTAGTCACAAGGGATCGGTGCGATAACTGTATATACTATAAGTGTTTTGATCCCTCATGGTCCGAATGGCTGATCAGTACGATGCCTAACGTAATCATATATCCGTATCAACCCAAGGAATTACAATTTTAATGTATAATCGGAGAATAATGACTAAAAACAAAGACATATATGGCAGTGGAAGTGATCGTCAATCAGGGAATTCCGTATTTCCAAGCACGCCAGGACTTGTGTGCATCCTTCACCTGGATCGGAATAACATCTACTGTGCCGAGCATCGGATCTGACTTTCATAACCACTTCAACAAGGATCTTTTTTTTTTTACTTGGTCGGAGTGTGTGCTTTTGGAGTCGGACGTGTAATTCTGGGTCGCTTGGTATTCCCGAGGCGCTCATTCGAAGCGCTCGTAGTTCCTGGTTTGTCTTACCCGTGGTACCATGTCCGCTAACAACCTGCAGTGAAAGAGCGATTTCACTATTTATTCAATCCGTCCAGCAGAATACAAATAAAAGTAAAAAAAAATTACCCTTACTTTATTCCGTAAGCTAGAATGATGAGGCCTATCAGAATTCCGATGGTACCGTCCAGGAACCACACAGTGGGCTCGTGGCGAAATACCTCAGCGCTGATCAGGATGGAAAAGCCCATGATGCCTCCAACCATGGAGTTAAAACCTGTAACGGAAAACAAGAGAGACACGGATAATGTGACGGATGATATTGTCCTAATACAGGAATGGCTAGTGAGGGTCTTTCGTAGCCTTCGTTACAGAGGACCCAAGCCACTCTTGAAGCCACTCTTGGGTCTTTGAGCAAAACCCTCTGTGCTCCAGGGGGCGCTGTATCATGGCCGACCCTGCGCTCTGACCTCAGCTTACAAGACGAAATTTCACTGTGCTGAAAAATAAAGTCTATTCTATTATGGAGGCGAACAATTCTATACAATGATTTTAGATGCTCTAACACCCCCCCCCCATATCAAACATAAACATGTAAAAGGCATCAATGTCAATACTTAATATCAACGTGCTGCACCAGTGCGCAACCCTGGGATGGAACGTTAGCAATTACAGGACAAGGCAAATGAACGCAGAATCAATTATGATATGATTTGATTTGCACTATTTGTACCCAATCTTTGCCGGGCCGGATTAAAAGGACCAAGGGGCCGCATGTGGCTTACGGATTCGTGGCCGGACGGTGGCTTAGTGGCCTAGCACGTTCGCCTCATACCAACAGGGTCGGGGTTCAATTCCCTTCTCGGCCATGTGTGTGCGGAGTTTGCATATTCTCCCCGTGACTCAGGGGGTTTCTCTTCCGGGTTCTCCGGTTTCCCCCCCCGGTCCAAACAACACGGTTGTTATTGGCACCTGTAAAATGTCCTAGAGGTGATACGTGTGTGTGTGTGTGTGTGTGTCCTGCGATGGTCTGGCATTCCATCCAGGGTGTGACGCCTGAGGCTCCCCGTGGTATATAGCGGTAGAAGATGAGTGAATGCAAAGATGAACTCAGTGTATCACCGGGAACCATGCGCCACCTGCTGGAACGTCATGCAATTACAGGACAAAGTCGAATGAACGCAGTCATAATTGTGATATGATATTAATTCATCTTCTACCGCTTCATCCGATCTTCCCTCGGGTCACGGTTCTCCTTTGAGTCTGTGTCCTATCTCAGGCCCGTGTCTACCTGGGAACTTTATGGCAGGATAGATACACACTGGATGGAATGCCACACCCCATCTCCCCACGGGAACACACCACAACACACCACACACCACACAACTCCATACACTAGGGGACAATTTTCCAAGGTGCCCAATCAACCTACCGTGCATGTTTTAAGACCGGGGAGGAAACCGGAGAACACGGAGAAAAAACCCCTGAGGCAGGGGAGAACATGCACAAACCTCCACACGACAAATGGCTGAGACGGGAATCGAACCCTGGAGGTGTGAGCCGAACGTGCTAACCACTAAACCACCGTGCTATGATATGATTTGGATAATTCTGTACCAGTCTTTGGCGGGCCGGATTAAAAGGACCAATGTGGGCCGTGGGGCTGTAATTTGCCATACTCCTGCTCTAGCATACGAGAACCAAACACGTGATGAAGCCCAGACCTTGCTCAGTTAATATTTGCTTTATATGGGTCGCAGTGGAACATCATTACGGTGTGCTATTAAAACTTTTCAACGCTTTTGGAATGAATTTTTCACTCTGCTTGAACGACAGGACTCCTCACGCTCTACCAGCAACCTGACTTTCCTGCCCACTGTGTAGATGCACCGTCACACTATAGTGGAACATCTAAGCAGAAGGTTGGTGATGTTTTACAAGCGCATACCGTAATCATACACTCAGGCGTCCACAAACGTGTGTGCGTGTACAGCAGTGCAGAAATGTCATTAGCTGGTAAATGAGACGTCACATTTTCGGAATGGAGGGAAAACAGACGGGTCCCGGGTTGCTTTATTTTTTTTTTTAGGAGACAGCTAATTAGGGATCTGCTTTATGGTTACTGCGTATTATGCTTATCCATTGTGTGTGTGTGTGTGTGGTTGGTGTGGTGTGTGTGTGTGTGTGCTCACGTGTGTGTGTGTGCTGTGGTGTGTTTGGACCTACCGTCAGTAACTCAGAGCTCTGATGGTCAGCAACCCTCCCCAGCATGAACTTGGCAATGGCCAGAATGACACACAGAATCCCACTAAGAATAGATACGCTGAAGAGGAAATCATCCTAAAAGTGAAGGGGAAAAAAAATGACGTAAAACATAAAAATGACCAGCTGGAGCACATTAAGGTTATGGTTGTGATGTGGAATGTGTTTTTTATCAGAAGGTTTCCATGTTGATATATATAGCTATATATATATAACTATACATATACCTATATATATACCCTATATAATATAGATTATACTATCATATACTACTATATACACACACACACGTTAAAAAACAAATATACTTTTTGTTTTTACATATATATATATATATACCCTATACCCTATACTATACCAGATATATATATATATATGACTAGATATATTATGCGCCATTTTTGCAGCATCGATCTACAATGCACCACCATTGTAACCTGCAAGAGATGTTTAATGCATGGAGGAAAAAAGTGGAGCGAGATGATCCCCAGGAGAACAAACAGTATGTGTTTCTATATATATCATAGAGAGATATACTATATACTACTATAGATATAGAGAGATATGTTAGTACACACACACAGAGATGACTATAGCCTGATAGAGAGATATATTTATATCCATATATGAACTTTGTTATGTTGTGTATATATACATATATATATTTTTTTTTTTTTAACGTGTGTGTTGTGTGGGTATATAAATATATACATATATATATATACATATACACACAACTCAAAAAAAAAATATATATAACTTTTTTTACTATATATATATAAAAATATATATATTAAAAATATATATAATTTGCGCACTTTTTGCTGCTCTAATGCACACATTAAACCTTCAAGAGAGTTTATGAATGGACAAGTTGGAGCGAGATATCCCAGGAGGAAACAAAACCGATGTGCTATATATTAATATAGATCTAGACATATATATATTCTTCTATTCTATCTACTATATCTCTATACCTGATAGATAACCAGATCTCCAGAGGCATTAACTTAGATTAAGACTAATGAACTCGTGACTGGGTGAACGGTTTCAGACGTCCATCAATCAGGATCGCGACCCTTGTGGATGAATGAGATGTATTTTTTTTTTTTTATTTATTTGTTGTTATTTATACCAGTATTTTGCGCAGTCTCTCCTGGCTGTGTCTAGCACCTTCCCACGCACCCGCCAAGAAACCTATTCCACTCCTACATTATTAATCTGCCCTCGCTTGTTCCTTTTGCCTGGCAGGCTCGCGTACCTGCTCGGAAAGTCATTTCGTCAGTGTTAACAAGCTTCTCTCAAACGCCCATGTCTTTTTTTTTTTTCTTTTCGTCTCTATTACAAATCTCCCAGTCCTCGGCCGCCTCCATGTTTCTAAACGCGCCTTTTTTTGTTGTTTGATTTGCTTTATTTTCATTTTTATAAGCTTTTTAGCTCGTTTTACATTTTTAATTCGATACTAGTGCCTAAATAATACCACGTAGATGGGAATTCTTTTACACATTTATTTCGTTCCCTTTTTTTATTTTACATTCGTTCATTCATCTTCTACCGCTTTATCCGACTTCTCTCGGGTCACGGAACTGTGCATATCTCAGGCGTCTATGGGATTAAGGCAGGATACACCCTGGATGGCAATGCCCGCCTCATCGCAGACACACACACACACACACACACTCACACACTCACACATTCACACACACATTCATACACTAGGGACCAATTTTCCAAGGTGCCAATCAACCTACCGTGCATGTTTTTGGACCGGGGGAGGAAACCGGAGAACCCGGAGAAAAACAAACCCCCTGAGGCACGGGGAGAACATGCAAACTCCACACACACTCATGGCCGAGACGGGAATCGAACCCGGACCCTGGTGGTGTGAGGCGAATGTGCATCTTTGACCCTTCACATTCGATACCACACATTTTACTCGTTGACTCAAATCATATTGGAATCGGTGGGTTTTTAGCTTAAGGTTTTTGCGGTATAGTTTTTTTTTCCCGGATAAAACGAGGATCTCTGCGGCTCAGGATCTGATGTATGAATTAATAAGACGGAAGAATGAAGACGGATCTGCGACGTCGCCGAGTCTCTCCGTCTCCGGAAGCACTGCGTCTCGTCCTCATTACCATTTAATTGTCGGAGAAGGTGAAGAATGTGCAGAAAGGAGGAGATATTAAAGCTATATTTAGTTTAGTATTTCTAATGACTCAAAAAATAGGGAAGGGGGGGGGGGCGAAGATGGTCCTGAGGTGTAGACATGCTTGGTTTGAGAAGAGATGTTTTTGAGCAGATGTCCCTCGGGTCACGGGGAGTCTGTGTCTATCTCAGTCGTCTATGGGCATTAAGGCAGGATACACCCTGGATGGAATGCCAACCCATCACAGGACACACACCACACACACACACACACACATTCATACACTGGGGACAATTTTCCAAGGTGCCAATCAACCTACCGTGCATGTTTTTGGACCGGGGGAGGAAACCGGAGAACCCGGAGAAAAACCCCCTGAGGCACGGGGAGAAACATGCACAAAACTCCACACACACACACATGGCCGAGACGGGAATCGAACCCGGACCATGGCGGTGTGAGGCGAACATGCTACCCGCTAAAACACCGTGCCCCTTAAGCAGATGTTTTCCGGAATGCAAACGGAATTCTGTTGCATTTGTAGGATGATTCCCGGAGGTTCTGATCTACATTTAGGATCTCCCACTTCAAGCGAAGAAGAAGTATTTTATATACTTTTATACAGCACATCGAAATTCATTCTTTGGATATCTGAAAGCTACGTAGCATGATACAGCCCCCTTGTAAGCGTCAAAAAGGGTGAAGGGCCTCGCTCAAGGGCCCCAAACATGACAATATAAATATACTTTTCCTCGCATGTAGATGGTCATATTGAGCATTCTATCCTATACAATAGAAAATGAAGTCATGTGATGTTATTTTTCGACATATTACACGGTGCACCTAAAATGCATATTAGATTTCATTTCTTTATTGTTTTTACGCCTCACTTCGTGGCACGACGCACTCGTTTTTTCTTTGTTAATTCAACGTCCCTTTTTGAAAGATTGCTTTACTAATTTGTCTTGTTTATTTATAAACTATTTTGTCCTTTTCACCAACAATACGAGTCAAATCAAATACGCAAAGTTGTTTACTCAAATCATATAAGAAATGATGAGTTTTTTTAGCTTATGTTTTGCGGTAATTTTATCCATACTTTTGATTTTTTCATATATTTTCACAAGAACGGTATTTTTTGCCTTTTACAGCAGATTAAAATTTGTTGACCGCAGGAAAGGTCAACCTGGAAAGCAGTTAGGGGCCTCACTCAAGGGCCCCAAAGATGCCAATATCCAACAGTTTTTTTCCTCCCATGTAGATGGTCATATTGAGCATTCTATCCTATAGAAAAGAAAATGAAGTCATGTGATGTTATTTTTCGACATATTACACTGTGCCCCTATATATTCATTCATTCATCTTCTACCGCTTTATCCGATCTTCCTCGGGTCACGGGGAGCCTGTGCCTATCTCAGGCGTCTATGGGCATTAAGGCAGGATACACCCTGGATGGAATGCCAACCCATCGCAGGGCACACATACACACACACACACACCCACACACACATTCATTACACTAGGGACAATTTTCCAAGGTGCCAATCAACCTACCGTGCATGTTTTTTTTGGACCGGGGGGAGGAAACCGGAGAACCCGGGAGAAAAACCCCCTGAGGCACGGGGAGAACATGCAAACTCCACACACACATTCCCGAGACGGGAATCGAACCCGGATCCCTGGCGGTGTGAGGCGAACGTGCTAACCACTACGCCACCGTGCCCCCTGCCCCTATATATATTTATATTTATATATTTTCACAAGAAAGGTATTTTTTTGCCTTTTACAGCACATTAAAATTTATTCTTTGAATATCCGGAGGCTACGGTTTGAGCGCAGGAAAGGTCAACCTTCGAAAGCGGTAAAGGGCCTCACTCAAGGGCCCCAAAGATGCCAATATCCAACAGTTTATTCCTCCCATGTAGATGGTCATGAGCATTCTATCCTATAGAATAGAAAATGAAATGATGTGATGTTATGCGATGAGAGATTGACTCACCACTTCCGGTAGGAGCTTGGTGGACAGATCATGAATGGCTTTGCCCAGGATACACATGGAGGACAGGATGAAAATGACCCCCAGTATCACACAGGCTCTGGTGACGGTGATAAAATTAGACCATTACTAGCGATTAGGCCGGGTTAGAAGATGATCTCCATTCAATTCCATTCTATCCAAAGGACAATTCCTCAAACCAACTGACATTCATTCACTTGTTCACGGGGTTCATTTCTCCTCCGTTAGCGCTCTGTTCATCCCTCATTCGGGAGACATTCATTCCCCTGGACCGTCTCGAAAACCTCCGGGAAGTCATTACTCGTTAAAAGGACTTCATTCAAATGATTAGCGAACTTCCTGGTTGTGTTTGAAAATCTGCTGTTTATCTTCTTTTGCATTAACGCTATCCGCATTTTTTTTCCCCCCTCCAGCAAACGGAATAAAAGCGTCGTCGTTTTTGTACTTACATGTACTCTCTGTGGGCCGAATGAACAGCAGCTGCGTTGCTGTAGCGCCAGAGAACGATGACGGACGTCAGAACGTCTAATGTGGCATCAAACTGAAATAGAAAAAAATTAAAAAACGACTCATCGGCTCGAGTTACTTGACCTAGAATCGGGTTTAAACATTGATTTTGCCGTCTCATTTGTTTTTTTGCACCATTTTTTTGACCCATTGTCATCTCCGACACGCTTCCGTTACACTATATTTCTACTATACTGCTATATTCGGATTTAATAAGAATGTACATCTCCGTGCACAAACTATGTAACTCATGTATTTCTATTTATCTGGTATTTAATTATTTGTTTTTCCTGTTTTCTTTCATTTCTTTACTTTTCTAATTCGTCGTCAGTGTTCGGAAGGTTCCTTTGGAAATGTAATAGGTTACAGATTATATTATGATTACAAAATTTAATACGTAGGGTAACTTTTCATCTAGACATGGAACATTTAGTGAAGAGAATGTGTTTAGAGTGTTTAGACATCCGTTTTAGGTGTTTTTTCAGGAGGGGGCGGGGCCAGTGACACACATGACATCATCGAATTATCCAGAGTCTGACTCCCGTCGATGTGCCGAGCGTTTAGAAATGTCACATGACCCTGTCTCAGAGTTTTGCAGATTTTTCAAGTTTGCTGTTATGTGACGACGTGCAGCAGTCGTATGTTTCGTGACCGACTCCATCTCACCTACGAGTGGATATGTCACATGTGCATGTCGGGTGAACACGGGGCCGAACAGCGGAGCGTCAAATTTCCCCATTCATTCTCTATGGGGCCGGAATTTCCCGAAATTCCAAACGTGTGTGGGATTCGGGAGGTATATGATCGTGATCCACTCCGGATTCCTCTACGAGTGGATTTGCCATATGTGCATGTCGGACGCTCACAGGCCCGAACTGTGAGGCACGAAATCTCAACCCCATTCATTTTCTATGGGAAAAAATTCCCGCTTTTTGGCCCCGGGTTCGGAATTCCACAGGGGCGATTCCTTATAAAAGTAACAGCACAGCTCACACCATCGGGACGCACGATATGAGGTATGATTCGTGAGGATCGGACAAAAACTGCGGGACGAGTTACACGCCGAAAATCTGACGGAAGCGAGAGAGAGATTATAATAGTGATGCTTTTGCACACGTCACTAATAACTTTATAAAAGTAAATTAACTGATTACATTTGATTACTTTCATTTGTTGACGAAGTGGCACATATTTTTCTCGGGTGTGGGCAGAAATTATTATTATTATTATTATTATTATTATATATTATTATTATTATATTATTTATTTATTTATTTATTATCTATCTATCTATCTATCTATCTATCTTATATTTATTTATTTATTTATTTATTTATTTATTTTTGGGGGGGACGGGTTAGGAACTATAAAAGTAACTATAATGTAATGACGTTTTTTTTTACGCTAAATGTAACGGGTTACTTTTATTTTGTAACTCAATTACGTAACGCCGTTACATATCAATAGTGACTCCCCAACACAACCATATTTTTATAGCACCGGCTAATATGACAGAAACGCACCCCATAATATTTACGAATAAATCATTCGGATTCTTACCGATGAGTCATGACACAAACCCTGACGGTATTGCAATGAATTTTACATTTAGGGAATTTAGCAGACGCCAATCTAATCGATGTGCGTTACGACGTCCCAAACTAACGAGTCGTATTAAATGTTTATTAATGACAGACTTACGGCGAATCCGAAGGCCGATGCGCTGTGTCTCATGAAGGAAACGGCTAGAAAGAAGAAGGAGAAAAAAGCCGATAAGAAAACACAAATGTAGCGTCATAACGATAGTTGTGTAGTTAATGAAATCTGAAATGTCAGGAGGTGATGAGGTTTATTCCCATTTCTTTCCTACTACGGATAATGACGACGAAAGCTCCCTCGTATGGTAAACTGATGGCTAAATTCCACGCCCAGTGAGTCATACAGCAACCATCAGACCTGCGAGGCTTCCCATGCAGCCCCGGAGCAGCTCCAGAACCCGGCTGATGGGACGAGATGCGACCTTGACTCGCTCATAAATTGCCTTGGAATACAAATAAGCCTCTGATCGCTGACGAGTCTTTTATCTAAACACCAACTGCATGAAGAAAGATTCAGGGACGTCCTTTTATCCGCAATAAAAGACATGCAAAGTTCATTCATTCATTCATCTTCTACCGCTATATCCATCTTCTCGGTCACAGGGAGCCTGTGCCTATCTCAGGCGTCTATGGGCATTAAGGCAGGATACACCCTGGACGGAATGCCAACCCATCGCAGGGCACACACTCTCACATTCACACACACATTCATACACTAGGGACAATTTTCCAAGGTGCCAATTAACATACCGTGCATGTTTTTGGACAGGGCGGAGAGAAACCGGAGAACCCGGATAAAAACCCCTGGGCACGGGGAGAACATGCAAACTCCACACACACATGTCCGAGACGGGAATCGAACCCGGACCCTGGCGGTGTGAGGCGAACGTGCTAACCACTACGCCACCGTGCCCCTATACATGCAAAGTTATAAAACAGAAAAAAGCACGTGTCAGTCGGGGACGAGTCGTATGTGGGGGCTTTTTAATATAGATTTATTTTTAACCCCCCCCCCCCCCTTAGTGTTGCTTAGACCTTCGACAACAACATCTGCAGCACGTACAGCGAAGCTGATTAAGAGTCCTAAAATCACTCCCATGTCCAGAAATACCGCAATAGACGCCTGATATAAACCGCATCACGTGCCAAAAGCCAAATCTAAAAAGATGAAATTTCTACCGCAAATATGTTTTGGTTTTTTTTGTGCCATGAGAAAGCAAATGTTTAAAAAGACTAATAATGCTGCTCATTCTGATATCAAGAATAGTAAGAAAAGGGTCCAACGAAGGGTAGGTGATGGTAGCCCGGGGTTAAAGTGTTGGAACTCTGGACCGGGGAGGTCATGAGTTCAAACCCAGCTGCCACTAGGGGGGTCCCTTGAGCAAGGTCCTTAACCCTCACTTGTAAGTCGCTCTGCAAATGTTGTAAA
>JACRUU010000018.1:20244291-20249291 GCA_030449085.1 Kryptopterus vitreolus | reverse complement strand
CATCTATCCATCTAATGGCGGGTCCCAATCTACTATCTTCGGTATTCTATCGAGTTCTATCTCCCATCATCACTATCGATCTATCTCTATAATCATCTATCTATTCTATCTATCTATCTATCTATCTATCTATCTATGTATCTATCTATCTATCTATCTATCGTATCTATCTATCGTATCTATCTATCGTATCTATCCGTCCATCGATCTGTCACTATATATTATATCTATCGTATCTATCGTATCTATCTATCTATCTATCTATCTATCATCTATCTATATATCGTCTATATATCTACTATCTATACATCCATCTATCATCCATCCATCCATCCATCCATCCATTGGAGGAGGAGATGTTCGGGATCCTGCCATCCATCCATCCATTGGAGGAGGAGATGTTCGGGATCCTGCGCTGCAGTCGGAGTGAGCGTTCCGTCCCGAGTCGAGTATCTAATCTCTACATTGGGAGGTCTCTGACGTGCAGCGCGGAGACGCCTTTGTGCACAGGAGCATTGCAGCATTATAAACACTGTCATTAGTAGTGTTTATAATGCAGACGTCTCTAAGGCATACGATATGAGTTAAATATTATTGTTGTGAAAAGACTTTTTAAAAATGGTCCTCCCTGGTCTGTGTGACCTTTCGCTTTTCTGCTTCTCCAGCTCGCGGCAAATTCCTCTCGGCTGCGCGTGACGCGCCGCACTCGTCCTCGCTATATTTACTCTTCCAGCCTGACATTTCAAGGTGCCAAGGTAGATCTTGGGGGAGTCAGGAGCTTCTGAGCATCAAGCTGTTCGCTTTCAACCTCGTACGCACAATGTGAAGTCAGTCAGAGATGTTTACTAATGCAAAGGAATGCACTAATAAACGAGGCCACACAGTGGCCTTAAACTTCTCCTCACCTCAGTGAGAAAAGGAATTTAAGAATCCTATTGTCCCAAACTTTTTAGTCCATTCATTCATTCATTCATCGTCTAGCGCTTATCCGATCTTCCCTCGGGTCACGGGGATCTGTGTGTGTCTCAGGCGTCTATGGCATTAAGTCATGATACACCCTGATGGAATGCCACCCATCAGGACACACACACACACACACACAATTTATACATAGGGACATTTTTCCAAGGTCAACCTACCATGCATGTTTTTGGACGGGGGAGGAAACCGGAGACCCGAGAAACAACCCCTGAGGCACGAGAACATGAAACTCACACACACATCCAGACGGGAATCGAACCTGGATCCTGGAGGTGTGAGGCGAACATGCTAACCACTAAGGTCTCAGGTGCTTTCCTCACCTCTTATTGGTTTCATTCATTCAAAATCCTATCTACCTGCTTTAATCCGATCATCCCTTCTGTGCACGGGGAGTCTGTGTCATTATCTCTCCGGCGTCTAATGAGCATTAATGCAGATACGTCAAACGCAGTGGATGGAATGCCAACCCAGCTCAGGCACACACACACACACACACCACACACACCACACACACACACATTCATAGCACGCGGGATCAATTTTTCCATGGTGCCAATCCACCTACCGTGCATGTTTTTTGACCGGGGGGAAACCGGAGAACCTGGTGAAAAACCCCTGAGGCACGGTGAGAACATTCACAAAAATAAATAACAACAAATAAAATAAATAAATGTCGTTCTGCTGGTAACCTAAACGCAAGCTCTTGGAAATCTGGTGCTTTCTCGCTGCTGCTGCGTCGCTTCCAGGGACGGAAAGAAGAATGCAGGGAAAAAAAGAAAAAAAGAGTGAGTGATGCAGATGAGCGGTGTAGCGCTGCGGCGTAACAGGACCTGCTCATTTACTGCATACAGATAACGTCCCGGAGAAACAACACCGTACAGACAGATAGGAGGAAGAGGGAAAGATGGCAGGAAAGAGGAAGGATAAAAATAAAGAAGAGTGATGGATGGATGGAGAGGGAGAGAAAGGAAAATAGAACAGGGGGAGAAACTGGGGAGAGAAAGAGGCAGGGAGAAACAGATCAAGGGGAAATGGAGAAATGGAGAAAAAAAGGGATCGATGGGGAAAGAGAGCGGCAAACTAATTTACATTTTAATCCGATTTTAATAAAGCAACATGCACAGAATGAGAAGTCGGGATTAACGATGTCGTCATTGTTTTGAGTCTATGTTACATTTCCACATGAAAATGTAAGTGATGCCTGGTCCCTTTAATATTTAGCGTGAGGGGGCGGAGCCAGTGACGCATGTGACACTATCAAATTATCCAGCGTCCGACTCCCACCGATGTGCCGAGCGTTTAGACATGTCAAATGACCCTGTGTCCGAGTTTCGGGCAGATTTTTTTCACGTTTGCGTTACGTGACCCAATGCAGTCATCATATTGTTGCAATGACCGCCTCCATCTAACCTGACGAGTGGATAGTCACTGTGTCACGTCGGCTGAACACGGGGCCGAACGAGGCTGAGCAGTCAAATTTGTCCATTCCCACATTCATTCTCTATAGGCGCCGGTATGTCCGGGAATTTCCCGAAACTACCAGAAACGTGTGTGGGATTCGGAGGTATCTGATTCGTGATCCACTCCGGACCCGCTAGCGAGTGGATTTGGCCAATATGTGCATGTCGGACCGGCAGTCACTTAGCGCCGAACTGTGAGGCAGGAATCTCAACACCGCCATCTCATTTTCATAGGTTGGTGGGGGTGGGGGGGGGAAAAAAAATCCCGCTTTTTGGCTCTCCGTTCGGTAATTTCTCGGTGCGGGGTTGCAGATTCCTTATAAAGTACAGCACGTCATCACACAAGTCTTCAACCATCGGGGACGCTAACTATATGAGGTATGATTCGTGGCGATCGGATAAAAACCGCGGGATGAGTTACGCAGCCGAAAATTTGACTGGAGAGAGATTAGAATAGCATGCTTTTGCCATATCAACTATTATATATAATATATATATATATATCTATATATATATATATATATATCCTATATCCATATATATATATGAATGTTTAACAGGCTTGGATTTATGAACTCCTGGGAGTTTCTCCGATATGTGCGTTTATTGCAAATCCCCCGGGGATATAAATGGTTGGAGAGAGTTAATTACTGTAACGGATGACAGACGAGTTTATTAGCGGGTCTCGCTTATTGTTTACGCGACAGCTGCGTTATGCTGTTTACTAATCATTTATTTATCTTTGAGGAATGGTGTTGTCTGGTGCTGATTAAGCGTTTTCTTTATACTGTATACAACTGATATCAGGGCCTTTTTTGTTGTTAACATCGTAAGTTCGTTGTTACTGAGTTGTCGGTAATATGCTACTGTAATAATAGTTATATTTGTATAGACCATATAGTGTGTAATGTGTGTGTGTGTGTGGTGTGTGTTGTGTGTGGTGGAGAGAGAGATTTGTACCATAACATTCCAATCGTACTGCTATGGTTACGAATGCCTAATGCTGATTTACAGGGTTAATTTGAAATTTATCTACATTGTAAAGGGCACGGTGGCGTAGTGGTTAGCAAATTCGCCTCACACCACCAGGGTCCGGGTCCGGGTTCGATTCCCGTCTCGGCATGTGTGGTGGATTTTGGCATGTTCTACGCCCGTTCCTCAGGGGGTTTTTGCCTGTTTTTTTTTTCTTCGGGTTCTCCAGTTTCCTCCCGCGGTCCAAAAACATGCCCGGTAGGTTGATTGGCACCTTGGAATTGTCCCTAGTGTATGATGCGTGTGTGTGTGTGTGTTTGTGCCCGTGTCGATGGGTTGGCATTCTATCCAGGGTGTGTCCTGCCTTTATGCCCATAGACTCCTGAGATATGGCCATCAGTCTTCCCTTCGTACGCGCGAGGAAGATCGTATAAATGGCGGTAGAAGATGATGAATGAATGATAATTGTAGACATTTTGGTCGGAGGCATACAGTCATAACATAGAGCATAAGGTAACTCACCAGTTAGTATGGTCTGGCAAAAAAGGTCATGAGTTCAATCCGGCAACTCTATCTTTGCCTTTTGAACAGCTTTAACTACAGGGATTATTTGTACGTCACACTCTTAGGAAAGGTAAAATAAAATCTATTTATAGACAAGTGTTATAAAAAAATCACAATTATAATTGATAAAAATTTCACAGTGACAGATTTAAAAAGTGGCAAGAATAAAGGTAATGCTTATAATCCAAATGCTGTCGCTCATTTATCTATATCGCGGTTAATGCTTTGGCCTCTGCAACCGAGAAGATGTTGGCAGTTCAATGCCCATCGCAGCAAATTATGCCCAGTGGTTAAAAATGTTTTATTTATTTTAATTTTTTTTAAATATTTTTTTTAATTTTTCTATACAATAGAAACAAACACAGTTGAACCACAACTAGGCAATGGGGCGGGAAAGAAACAGAAATCAATAAAATAAAAATAAGAAATCATAAAATAAAATAAATGATAATGAATATAAATGAAATTTAAATTAAATTAATTATAATAATTAATATAATAATCATAATATAATAAATAAAAATAATAATGGGGGGGGGTTGATCACGCAGGGTGTCACCATCCCACACCAGCAATTAATAAAACAACCATATTTCCTTCCACATATGTACCCCCCCCCCCCCCCCCCCCAAAAAAAAAACTTGAATTTATAGCATCATTAATCACAGTCATTCTTAGAACTGAGGGTTATTTTTAATTAAGAAAGGTTTGTAAAAAGTCTGCTTATAGATGACGCGGATTTGCCTCCCCTTGGCAGATTTATTTTTTATATATTTTATTTATTTATTTATTTTATGCTGATTTTAACGAATTTTAACTAGATATACATGAATCTTGCTTGTTTCAAGGAGGGAATTTGTTTTTGCCGTGTGAACATCAGTCTGAAATGATCCGCTTATGTTTGCGATGTATTGAAAGATTGTAAAAACACTATTTATTTGATTTTTTTAACATTGATTATCCTCTGTCTGGGTTCAGCAGTCGTATTAATGCAATCACCACACACACACACACACACACACA
>JACRUU010000018.1:20184291-20239291 GCA_030449085.1 Kryptopterus vitreolus | reverse complement strand
ATTGAGTAATGTGTTGGTTTGCCACATAAGTTCCTGATTTAGAATTGGTGTAAAAGAACTTCAGGCCCAATACAATGCATTTCTCAGATTCAGCTTTAGTTTACACACACACACTAACAATGAGACGCAGTCGGAAATTCCAATGGAAAGACATTTTGCACAAGGAATGATGAGGAAGGCGGTATCTTAGCGGTGAAAGGACTGGATTTTGGTCTGAAGGTCGCCAGTTCACATCCCAAATGCACCAAGAGGCAACGAATGGGTTAAATGTACAGTAAGTCTAACAAAGTCTAACATTTGTTAAAGAGCAACTAACAAATGTTAAGGGCCTTGCTCAGGGGCCAAATAGTGGCATCTTGGTGGTGGTGGTGGGATTTGAACCCATAATCTTCCGGTCCAGAGTCCAACACCTTAACCACTGGGCTACACAACTCCTTATCCCTATCTATCCAGAGCGACTTACAACTGTTAAGGGCCTTGCTCAGGCCAAATAGTGGCATATGGGGTGGTGGTGGGGTTTGACCCATATCTTCCGGTCCAGATCACCCTAACCACTAAGCCAACACCTCCCTATCCCTATCTATCCAGAGCGACTTACAACTGTTAAGGGCCTTGCTCAAGGGGCCAAATAAAGTGGCATCGTGGTATGGTAAGTGGTGGTTTTTAAACCATGGTGGTCCTACAGCTAACCAAAGGGCTTCCACCTCCTTATCCCTATGTATCCAGAGCTACTTATACTGTGGGCCTGCTCAGGGGCCAAATAGTGGCATCTTGGTGGGGTGGTGGTTTGAACCCATGATCTTCCAGTCCAGAGTCCAACACCTTAACCACTGGGCTACACACAACTCCCTATCCCTATCTATCCAGAGCGGAATACAACTGTTAAGGGCCTTGCTCAAGGACCCACTGGTGGAAGCCTTGTTGGTGGTGGTGTGGTTTAAACCCATGATCAGAGTCCAACAGCTTAACCAAAGGGCTCCGACCTCCTTATCCCTAGCTGCGTCCAAGGACTTACAACTGTCAAGCCCAGGACCGTGCTCAGGGCCAATAGTGGCATCTTGGTACTGGTAGTGGCGTGAGTTGACCCCTGACTCCAGTCCAGAGTCCAACACCTTAACCACTGGGCTACACACCTCCTTATCCCATCTATCCAGAGAGACTTATAAGCTTTAAGGGCCTTGCTCAGGGCCAATACTGGATCTTATTTTTCACTTCCCGTGCCAACAATTCTTCATATCATTTCATCTCTCCGCGTCCGATCCAATCTTCCCTCGGAACACGGGCGTTATGGGCAGTAGGCAGGATACACCCGGATGGGATGCCAACCATCACACACACCATCCCCCGCCCACCTACCCCTCGTACACTTTCCCAAGGTCAATCAACCTACTGCATGTTTTTTTATGGGCCGGGGTAAAAGGATACACCCTGCTGAGGCACGGGAGGCCAATAAAGTTCGAACAAACTCACCACACAGCCACACAACCTTCGAATCGAAACCCACAACATACCCTGCTACACGCGGTCATTTCTGTTTTCTTGGGAAATTTTCCAAGGTGCAATCAAACTAACGTGCATGTTTTGGACGGGGAGAACGGAGAACCCGGAGAAAAACCCCCAGAATCGGGAGAACATGCACAAACTCCACACACACATGGCCGAGGCGGGAATCGAACCCTGGTGGTGTGAGGCGAATGTGCTTACCACTAAACCACCGTGCCCCCTCAAACCGTCTCTGGAATGTGTAAAATGTTCTGCGTCTCGGCCCGGCGAGGGCGTGCACGTACAGGGGCATTCCTGTGAACCGAGCAAACATCACGGCTGGAAGTCGACTTGCCTCTGGAAGCCCAGATATCGACATCGACCGGAAAAAAAAACCCTAATAAATTATTCAGTGGCGCAAATTGATTGCTCGGGGTGATTTCGTGTGCCACGGAGTAACACTGAGGCACAGAGCTCACGGGCGAGGAATACTAATGCGGACCGTGGGGGATGGGGGGTATGGGGGGGGAGGGCATGGGGGGGGGGGGTTCTGAGCCGCTCAGGACGCCCCGAGTCGGCTATACGGGGAAAGCGATGACGGTTCCATCGAGCTTGATGAGAAATGAATCCATGTTAATCACTTTCTTGTGCGGAAATGATTTCCAGCCGTGTGCCGTTCTCATCTCTCTCTCTCTCTCTATCTCTCTCTATCTCTCTCTATCTCTTATCCTCCTCTCGGCTCGACGCGGTGCCTACGGAGCCTGCTAATGAAACTGCAACCCCACGACGACTGTAAAGGCTACAGAGAGCGAGCGGCGTCTTACAGAACCTTCGCCGCTGCTTTGAAGACTCGCTGAATTGCATTAGCCGGGACGAATCCCGGAACTGGGAAGGCTGGATGGACGGAATGTCGCCCATCTCACGGCCTGTGAGAACACTGGGAATGAGCGAACGAGTGGAACAATAGCGATTGTGTTTCAATTAAATGAACTCAGTGGGAATGCAACCGTTACATGTGAATTTGGATTGTGACGCCAAAAGTATCCGGACACCCGGCCATTTGCCTGTTCGGGATTTATTACCCATTTGTAGAGCTATAGAGTGTCATTCATTCATTCGTTCATTCATTCATCTTCTAGCGCTTTATCCGATCGTCCCTCGGGTCACGGGGAGCCTGTGCCTATCTCAGGCGTCTATGGGCATTAAGGCAGGATACACCCTGGATGGAGTGCCATCGCATCACAGGGCACACACACACACACACACACACACACACACACACACATTCATACACTAGGGACAATTTTCCAAGGTGCCAATCAACCTACCGTGCATGTTTTTTTTGGACCGGGAGAGAAACCGGAGAACCGGGAGAAAAACCCCCTGAGGCAACGGGGAGAACATGCACACTCCACACACACATGGCGAGATGGGAATCGAACCCAGACCCTGGCCGGTGTGAGGCGAACGTGCTAACCACTAAACCACCGTGTCCCTTATAGAGTGTCATATAAATGTCATTTTTTTGGATACAGAGAGAAAATGTGTGTCTGCTGTTTTGATCCGGTTTTAGCCGGTGTTTTTGATGTTTTGGTTCGGTTTGAGGTGCCGGAATAAATTAGTCTGGGTATTGATTTGTTGAGCGTCTGATTTCCGTACCACTAATGAAACCCCGCCCCCTCCCCTCTCTTGGAAACGAGCTCTTCGGATTCGTCAGAGCGCCGCCATGTTGTATTTCATATTTCTCAAGTGTAATGCGGGACGAGAGCTGGAGAAGTACGGAAGCTCGCTGGGTCAAACCGAGGTAACATTGATTTTAGCATTTTCAATATAAGAAAAACATAAAACGTATTTGCTATTAAAATAAACATAATTCTTCTGGGAATTTGATTTTGAGGAGCGGCTGTGGCAATTTGCGATCATTTAAATATACAATTATATAATTAAATATATAAAATCCTGATCCTTAACAATATCTGTATATTTAATATACAATTTTATTATATATATATATATATATATATATATATCTAATATATATATATATTACAGTGAAATTCTTTACTTCACATCAGCCATGATACGGAGCACAGAGGGTTAAGGGTCTTGCTCAAGGACCCAAGGGTGGCAGCTTGGTCATACTGGGGCTCGAACCTGGATCTTCCAATCAGCAGTCCTGAGCCCCCCCCCTGCCCTCCCCTCCCTGCTGATTTTCAGGTATCTGCTGTACCAGATGTTCAGTCAAGGAAGCATAGAAACACACCAATGTCGTCTCAAACACACACTAAGATCTGGTGGAAGATCATCTCAGAAGGTCATTCCAGGAGCAAATGTGGATGTTGGGCACCGACATGTTATGCTCTATACGTCGTCATAATAGAACAGGATCGGGTAAAATGAAATTCTCCAGCTTTGTTTGGACAAGAAGCTGGAAAAGTCAAGTCTCCTGATTACGCTTCCGTGATTAGATTCGAAATGTGTTCAAGGTCTGCCCTTGTTCTATCACAATGACCTCCTGATATGTTTCCCTGCCAAAACAGGCTGGCGTGAAAATGGAAATCGGAATTGCTTGAGGTACTCTGTCTATGTTTTGTTTTGTTTTGTTTTTTTAAATTAGTCATTGAATGTAAGGAAGGAAGATTCCGGATTAGGCCCTGATTCATGCAATTCTGGATCAATATGGGTCAGGATTTTTTTGGATGGATGATATTTGGAGTTGGATATCACGTACACATTTTAATAACGCGTGTGTATATGTGTGTGTGTGTGTGGGTGTGTGTGTTCCCGCATCTGGAGGTCCCCAAATCTCCCTAAAAGTAAACAAGCTTTTAGTGATGGATGGATTTTTTACCTTCTCCTTCCACACTGTCGGTGATGTTCATCTCCCGGTCTCTCTCGGTCCCGTTCGCCGTCGCCGGATCCATCACCACCACCGATTCCTCTACGGGACACGGAGCCGACATATCGGGCATGATTTCAGTGTGAAACAAGATGCCTTGTCGAGAGTCCGACTCACACCATCCAGGCGCGTCCGATGCCGCACAGCACCACAACGCTGCGCGATCCGAATCCTGGCGCGCTGAATCCGCTGCGTCTCCAAAACCCTTTCTGCGTTATTAGTGTACCACACTGTCTCTGCCCCGATATCCCTCTGCGCTGCGCTTCCACTGACGCACTGGTGTGGTCCAAGGTCTCTCCAGGATCTGCCTCCCAGGATGGTCCAGGATCTCCTAACGCACCGACGCGGTCCAAGATCTATGTGATCGTCCACCTTACAACCCAACGCGGTCCAGGATCTGCGTTCCTATATCTGCGATCTCCAACGATGTTCTCCAAGATTCTCCGTCTCAAACTTGATGTGGTCCAAGACTGTGCGACCCCCCCCCCCTTCCCAAGATTCGCGATCTCTGATCTCCACCGCTGGGACCATCCAGGGTCGATCTAATGGTCTTACTTAGATCTAAGATCTAATCGATCTTACTGATCTCAGACTTGGTGCTCAGGCATGTGTGTGATCTCCCGTGAACACCTGGATGGGTGAAGATCTACTGTATCTCACAAGTTTAACACACCGATGCGCGCAGGATCTGACTAGGTTCCGCCAGTGTGACCGGCGAGGGCGTGTTTCTATCTTCTCCGTGTTTTCCACAAGTGCTGTCAAATGACTGAATCCATGTCCGAAAACGGGATGAATGGTGAGGAACACATGAGGACACTGTGCGAAGTTTTGAACGGTTACAGACCTAGTGTGCGTGTGTGTGTGGGTTGCGTGTGGTGTGGTGTGTTTGTGTGTGGTGTGTGTGTGTGTGGTGTGTGTGTGTGTGTGTGTTTGTGTGTTGTGGTGCGCGTGCGTGTGAGTGCGTGTGTTTGTTTGAGACTGATTACTGCAATAGCAACCATTCTGTTCTGTAATTTCTAAACAGTCATCAGGGAATCAAATAACAGGAAATGATTCGAAGCGCGAATCACTGAATCAATTAATTCGAATCAAATAACCTCTGTTTGTCTCACATACAGCACAATGAAATTCTTTCTTGTTTTTTGGTTTGTTTTTTTATTTGTTTGTTTTTTGGAAGTTGACATCACAGTGCAGGGTCAGCCTTGATACAGCGCCCCCTGGAGCACAGAGGGGTAAAAGGCCTTGCTGGAGAAGCCAAGAGTGGCAGTTTTTCGATAACAGGGCTCGAACCCATGACCTCCTGTAGGACCCAGCAACTTAAACCACTGGGCTACACCCCTCCCTAATTCATAAATGGTGTTTCGATTGTGATTGTCATCTGTATCGCATCTAGTATTATATTTGATATTTCTGTCGCGGAGCCGAGTCTCCGGTTTCTTCCCCCGGTCCACAAACCATGCCGGTAGATTGATTGTCACCTTGGAAAATTGTCCCTAGTGTATTATGTTGTGTGTTTTGGTGAGTGTGTCCTCGCTGGTTGTCATTTCCATCCAGGGTTATCCTGCCTTATGCGAAAGCCTGAGATAGAACAGACTCCACGTGGACCCAGGAGATCAATAATAGCGGGAGAAGATTAATGAAAGAAGCCACTCTAAACTTTGACTGGATGTCATGGTCCTTTTCTGAGGATACTTATCATCCATGGTCACTCAGTGGTGAACTGTATTGAAGCAGCCTTCCCCGTAGCTAGGCCTGACTTTACTTAGAGCTTCCCTATATGATGTTAGCGCTTGGTCCACATCTGGGGCATTCTCCGGCATTCATTTACATCCGTAATTAGAAAACAGGCTTTTGAATAGCCTGTACAAACACAAAAGGGTCAGGAGGTTAAATCCATATACGACAGAAAGGAAAAAAATTAATTAATTAATAAATAAATGGAAATAAATGGAAACGCAAAAGTTTTGCAGCGTGTTTGATTCATTTGTATTAGACATGAAACGTATAAAATGTAATCATTCATTCATGCAGGCGTCTATGGGCATTAAGGTAGGATACACCCTGGATGGAATGCCAACCCATCACAGGGCACACACACTCACATTCTCACACACATTTCATTACACTAGGACAATCCCAAGGGCACTCAAACCTACCGCATATTTTGGAACCGGAGGAAAACTGGAGAACCTGGAGAAAGACCCCCTGAGGCACGGGGAGAACATGTACAAATTCTCCACACACATGGCCGAGACGGGAATCGAACCCTGACATTGGCAGTGTGAGGCGAACATGCTAACCACTAAACCACCGTGCCTCATTTAAAATGTAATCCGTTTCCCAAATATAAATAAAAGCTATTCCATGGCGTCAATGACCATTTCAGTCAACAGGGGGCAGAATTGTAGCAGGAGTCTTTTCCACTTGTTCGTCATCAAACAGTTGGGAATGTTGTCATTCATTTCCCACAGACACCAATGGGAATGCAGAGTGAATGGTGTTGATTGGTCCGTATGATCAGGGAATCCAGTCCGGTCTCGTTCCTCTCCCACGTTGAAGTTCAGGAGGATCTGTGGAGAAGATGAAGATTGATATCCATAACCATATTTTACCCAAGGAATGGCCTGATCTAAAGGAGGTAGGCAGGTTTAGAGCTGGAGTCGTAATGTCATTATGCACTTGTGTAATACTATATGTGTGTGTGTGTGTGTGTGGGTGTGGGTGTTATTCCTTATAGTCCCATTCTCATTATACTGTGCATTTTCATGTGAGGAACTGTAAGAGTGAGATCTGTAGAAATATAAAGGTTGTTTTTGAAATCTGCACTAGTGAAATATTAATCAGTAGAGCTGGACCTTGGCCTTCCCTGACAATTTCAAGTGTCAATATTGTGTCACTACTTTCACTCGTCAGGTTTCAGAATCGGGGCGATTAATATTGATATTCTGTGGTATACAACGATGCTTCTTGTCCACACATTTTTTTCATATGTCAATAATATATCACTTTGCTCGCTTCAGAAAATCCGTGTATAAACCAAAAGCACACCTCGTTACACGTCATTACAGCTCCTGTAATCTGCTTTGGTCCTTACAAATCATTTACACGTACTCCATTTGGTAGAACCCTTATCCAGGGAGACTTACGGGGTTAAGATGCTGCTGTAACCCAGGTCTGTGTTAAGTGAGGGGGGGCAAACACTTTTTCTCAGTGGCCACATTGACTTCAAATCTGACAGATGGTTCCTGGCCAGCACCAGATTACATACACATCAAACATAAACATATAAATGTTAATACTATATGTATCGCCGTGCACCATGCGCCCCCTGGTGGAACGTCAGGTCATTACAGGACGAGGTCAAATGAATTCATAATTATGATATGATTTCATTTGGACAATTTTTGTACCGATTTTAGGATTTCAGATTAAAAGGACCAAAGGGGATGTAGTTTTCCCCTCCCTTGCTTTAACCAATCAGAGTGCTATCCAGCAACGTCTGACTAGTAATTCCTCAACGTCTAAAAATACATACAATGTCCTGTACAAGGAATATTCACGCCGTTTTCCAGATCTGGCCTGTTTCTACCAATCATCATTATTAATAAAAGGATAAAAGTCGAACATAACGGGTCAGGAGGTTAAATCCATATACGACAGAATTGAAAAAAAAAAATATATATATCATATATATATATAATATAATATTATTATTATTATTATTATTGGGGGGCACGGTGGCTTAGTGGTTAGCATGTTCGCCTCACACACCGCCAGGGTCCGGTTTTGATTCCCGTCTCGGCCATGTGTGTGTGGAGTTTGTGCATTTTCTCCCCGTGCCTCAGGGGTTTTTCCTCTGGGTTCTCCGGTTTCCTCCCGGTCCAAAAACATGCAACGGTAGGTTGATTGACACCTTGGAAAATTGTCCCTAGTGTATGAATGTGTGTGTGTGTGTGTGTGTGTGTGTGTGTGCCTCCTGCGACGGGTTGGCATTCCATCCAGGGTGTTATCCTGCCTTAATGCCCATAAACGCCTGAGATAGACACAGACTCCCCGTGACCCGAGGGAAGATCGAGATAAAGCGGTAGAATGAATGAATGAATGAATGAATGAAATATATATATATATATATATATATATAATATATATATATATATATATATATATATGATATAATAAAAAATCTGCCTGTATTTTCCAGAGATATGGATATGATGGATTTGTCCAGCTCCACCATCACTGCAAGGTGAGATATTATTGATTGATTGATTATTGATTGATTGATATTATTGTTAATCATTTTTGTGATGTTGTGGTGGATAAAAAAAAAAAAAAAAAACAATAATCAAATTTTCACGACGGGAAAAACCTGTGAGTTTTCCCTGCATTTTATTAGCAGTCTATGCAAATGAGCCTGCACCAAAGTCACATGCTACGAATCTATGCAAACAGCAGCACTGCTTCCTCCGCAGTGGAAATCGGGCGAACGATCCCAGTGCTGGCTGATCTGTGGGGTTGGGACTGTGTGTGTGTGTGTGTGTGTGGTGTGTGAGCACATTGGCTCGGGCCCAGACCCCTGTGACGAATGAGTGGGCAGCACAGGAAGAACAAGCTAGCGTTTATGATAAGGAAGCACCGGATGATGGCAGACGTCCCAGTAACTCGGGTCCTTTGGGGTCATTTGGTTGGTGATTTCTCCTGCCAGTCTAATTTTAAACTCGTTGAGAGTTTGACTTTAAGATGGAAGGAAAAAAAAAAAACAATGCTACGTATGATTTATAAGATCGTTTTAGCATCAGCACAGCTTCTCAGTCCTCCGATCTTCAGGTTCTTCGTGGTCACAGATGCTCTCTGGTGGTAGAAAGGAGAAAAAAAAAGCGTTCTTTTTCTGAGATATTAATGGAAACTAGATATGGAAATAGATATTTCCTAAAGAAAATGTGAGTGATGCTTGCCGATGCAAACCGCAGCTCGGGGAGCTTAGACATGTCACATGATTCTGTGTCCGAGTTTCGCCATTTCGCAGATTTTTCACGTTTGCGGTTACGTGACGCCATGCGGCAGTCATATGTTCATGACCTACTCCATCTCACCTACGAGTGGATATGTCAAATGTGCATGTCGGGCGAACACGGGGCCGAACAGCGGAGCGTCAAATTTCCCCATTCATTCTCTATGGGGCCGGAATGTCGCTGATTTCCAGAAATTCCGAATGTGTGTGGGATTCGGGAGGTATATGATCGTGATCCACTCCGGACCCCGTACGAGTGGATTTGCCATATGTGCATGTCGGATGCTCACAGGCCCGAACTGTGAGGCACGAAATTTCAACCCCATTCATTTTCTATGGGGCCGAAATGTCCCGAATTTTCCCGAAATTCCGAACACGTGTGTGGGATTCGGGAGGTATATGAATCGTGATCCACTCCGGACCCCCTACGAGTGGATTTGCTATATGTGCACGATGCTCACAGGCTGAACTGTGAGGCACGGAAATTTCAACCCCATTCAATTTTCTATGGGAAAAAATTCCCGCTTTTTGGCCCCGGGTTCGGAATTCCGCAGGACGATTCCTTATAAAAGTAAAAAACGCACAATATGAGGTATGATTGGTGACGATCGGACGAAAACTGCGGGACGAGTTACGCGCCGAAAATTTGACCGAAGCGAGAGAGAGATTATAATAGTGATGCTTTTGCACACGGTACTAATTAAATGCATACATTGCTGGTTCCCAGGGAGAGGCCCAAATGATGAAGGATGGGAAAGTATTCCGGGTCATTCAGGAGAACTGCTGGGACGCCGAGGCCAGGATACGGGACATGGATAAGCACGGTGAGGCCGTTAAAAAAATACTTTATTACCCCCCCCATAAAAAAACATATCATCTGAAAGATAACTGTATTTCTTTTAGGCGTCACACTGCAGGTTCTCTCCACCGTCCCTGTAATGTTCAGCTACTGGGTAAATACCTGTTACAAAACTCCTACGGATACACACCGAGCAGGCGTATTTATATCCCTTTTAATTCTATTCTATTATATTCTCTCGATCTCTATCTATGTCTCTCTCTATCGTAATCTCTATCAATATATATAGGGCCCTGGCTTAGTGTTCGCTGTGTAGGTCGCCTTCGCCGGGTTTCTCCGGTTTCCATCCCCGTCAAAAACATGTGCGGTAGTTGATTGGCACCGGTTTGCAAAGTGTGCCTAGTGTGGGGGAATGTGTGTGTGTGTGTGTGTGTGTGTGTGCCCTGCAATGGGTTGGCATTCCATCCAGGGTGTATGATGAACTGAATGAATATATACAGTATATATATATATATATATATATAATATATATATCGTATATATATATAATTAAAAGTGACTGTCACTGATATCTCTTCATTACACTATTAGAGTGGATCCAGTGAACAAAGTCAGTGCTACTAATACATCTATTCGTTCCCCCCCCAAAAAAGGCAAAGCCTCAGGACACACTGGACCTCTGCAGGATCCTAAACGACGACCTGGCAGCCACGGTGAGGCGATACCCGAAGCGCTTCGTAGGCCTCGGTACTCTTCCCATGCAGGCCCCTGAGCTGGCCGTCCGGGAAATGCGGCGCTGCGTGCGGGAGCTGGGTTTCCCGGGGGTCCAGATCGGTTCGCACATCAACGCCTGGGATCTGAACGCTCCTGAGCTTTATCCGGTGTACGCTGTAAGTGACCGTAGCTATAGAATCGCTCGTTCTCGAGAGCATTAGTGCGAGGAATAGTGTTGGCAGTCAGGGTGAAAAATGCAGGCCAAAGTCCGAACCCGTGCGGAGCAGATCTTCATGGAGATGCTTTGTGTGTAGTAGAAATCATTTTGCCTGAATAGTGTAGGGCGAATTGTAAATAATGCGCACGATGATGGAAACGGATGGTGTTTCTGGGTCGCTCAGGCTGCCGAAGAGTCAGCGTGCCATATTTGCATCCGTGGGATATGCAGACGATGGGAGGATGGCCAAGTATTCTGCCATGGCTCGTTGGTAAGTCAACGCAATCTAGCATTATAGCAGCGTTATAGACTGTTTTAAGGGGGAAAGGACATGGTTTCGGTAATGGTACAGAGATGATACCATATACAATATATTCATTCATCTTCTCCGCTATATCCGATTTCCCTCTGGTCACGGGGAGTCTGTGTCATCTCAGGCGTATATGGCATTAAGGGAGGATACACCCTGGATGGAATCCAACCATCGCAGGGCACACACACACACACACACACCACACTCACACACACATCTACACTAGGGACAAATTTCCAATGTACCAATCAACCTACAGTACATTTTTTTTGGACCAGGAGGAAACCAGAGAACCCGGAGAAAAAAACCCTGCGGCACGGGGAGAGAGAGCACCAACTCCACAACACATGGCCGAGACGGGAATCAACCGGACCCTGAGGTGTGAGGCGAACATACTAACCACTAAGGGGGTTTTTCTCCCGGTTCTCCGGTTTCCTCCCCCGGTCCAAAAACATACACGGTAGGTTGATTGACAACTTGAAAAAAAAAATGTCCCTAGTGCATGAATGGCGTGTGAGTGTGTGTGTGTGTGTGGTGGGTGGTATTCCTCGAGGGTGTATCCTGCTTTTATGCCGATAGACGCCTGAGATAGACAGTCTCCCCGTGAACCGAGGGAGGATCGGATAAAGCGGTTAAGATGAATGAAGATGAATATATTATATATGGGTGGTGGTTTGTGTGTGTGTGGGGTAGTTATTATATTAGTTGAATTGAATTTATTACTAGACTGAAATGAACGATATTTTCTTACCTATAATTGTTACAGGAATGCCTTCCGAAACTACAATGGCCATCTGCTCGATGATCTTCGGTGGAATTTTGACGAGATTCCCGAAGCTCAAGGTCTGCTTTGCTCACGGAGGTTGGTAACGCAACACCTCGGAAACATTCATACATTCGAACCCGGACCTTCTAAGGAAGGTCTGGGGTTCGAGCCCCGGTATGGCCAAAGCCGCCACCCTTGGGTCCTTGAGCAAGACCCTTACCCTCTGTGCTCCAGGGGCGCCGTATCATATTAATTTCACTCCATCTCTCCAAGGTGGCGCTTTTCCTTATACGATTGGACGAATCGAGCACGGGTTCAACGTCCGCCCCGATCTCTGTGCTACGGACAATCCTATCAACCCACGCAAATACCTAGGATCGTTTTATACCGACTCTCTGGTCCATGACCCGCTCGCCCTCCAATTACTGGTGGATGTCATTGGGAAGGTGTGTTTCATCTCATTAAAACATATTTGAATCTATACGGACTGGAACACCAGTTTTTCCAGCCGTATGTGGCTCTTCTCCAAATTATCATCACATGTTTGTACACAAGATGATTTTTCCTTCTCGTTCCCAACGAGGCTGGAGATTTGCTTTACATGGGTTGGAGAAGAACACATCGTCACGTTTCACACCCTAATATGGATTGGCAGTCACAAAGGAGTGGTTTAGTGGTTAGCACGTTCCCCTCACACCTCCAGAGTCCGGGTTCGATTCCCGTCTCGGCCATGTGTGTGTGGAGTTTGCATGTTCTCCCCGGGCGCCCAGGGGTTGTGCTCCGGTTCTCCCCGCCGTTTTTTCGTCCAAAAACATGCACGGTAGCGTGGTAGCTGCCCCGAGGGTGCGAAGGGGAAGGTGGAGGGGGCCTGATGTGAGTGTGAATGGCATGAGCAAGGCCATGGCCAGGGTGTATCCTGCCATAAGGGCTCCTGAGATACCACACCAACGAGTAACAGCAGACCGGCAGGAGGTCGGAAAAGGCCACAGCGGCAGAATGATTAATGATGAATCAAACAGCAGAAACGTGATTGATAATAAGCCAACGTTACGGAAAAGAAACACACCCCAGGCGCGAGAACCAGTTCTTTCCAGAGTGAGAATGTTAGAAAAGCAGCAAAGTCATACAGAACGAGTAGCAAACGAACACAGCAAAGCAATTTGAAGCCAGGACACCGTATAATAAAAGACAACACTCGGCACGTCAAACATGCAATGTTCCATTCAGGAAAAAGAGAAGAGAGGAAAGGATCATACCGTACCGCACGGCGAGCACGAACCGGGTACACAGTTAGAGCGAGGAAGGTTTTCGATGGCGAACGAATGGTCCTAAATCAAACACGCAATGTTCTGTTTCAGGATAAAGTGATGTTAGGAACGGATTATCCCTTTCCGCTCGGCGAGCTCGAACCGGGAACGCTGATAGCGTCGATGAAGGAATTCGATGGCGAACTAAAGGTCCTTAAAGTTTCGCATTTGAAATCCTCTTAATGCACGTAAAAGCTTCTGATTTGTACTCTGATTTGATTTTGCAGGACAAACTCCTGGCAGGAAACGCTCTCGAGTTTTTAGGTCTTGAGAGGAAACATTTTGAGGGACGCTCTTATGCTTCCGGAATATGAAAGACGGGGAAGATTTCGACACCTAAATAAGATTTCATGTTTCATTTTGGAACATTTGCTTTTATAAAAACTTCCTTCTAAGAGATTGGAGTGTGCTTTGCGCTCATTCAAGCCACAAGGGGGCGTTAGAACAGTCAGGTAGGGTTCAAACAATTACAATACATAAGGTCCAGGACAAAGAAGTATATTTTATATATTGCATTTAAAGCTTCTCATTATATAAGAAAAATTAGACGTGAATAAAAACTATATGTGCATGAGAATTAAACTTCAGGAGAAGACAAATACTGATCTGAACATCGAATTACTTTTGACACGTAGGAAAAATGTGCAGTTTTATGGTCTTTGAGCGACATGTGCGTGTTTCTTTTGCTTCCATGCAACAAACGAGGTCATTTCATTCGGTCAGTCATCTTCTAGCGCTTTATCCGATCCAATTGAAGTCACGGGGATCTGTTCTATCTCAGGCGTCTATGGCATTAAGGCAGGATACACCCTGGATGGTATACCAACCTCCGCACACACACACACCACACACACACATTCATCAACTAGGGACAATTTTTCGAAGGTGTCAATCAACCTACGTGCATGTTTTTGGACCGGGAGGAAACCGGAGTACCCGGAGGAAAACCCCCTGAGGCACGGGAGAACATGCAAACTACACACATATATGGTTGCGACGGGAATCGAACCCCGACCCTTGCGGTGTGAGGCGAACGTGCTAAACACTAAACCACTGTGACCCGGAGGTCATTTGACTGTAAGGAAATTTACTGTAATTTAATGTTTTTCAAAAATATTTTTAAAAAATCACACACACACACACACACACACACACACACACACACACACACACACACACACACGTCATGCGGACAGTTTATTTCTACAAACATTGCTTCCCGAATATGTTCTTCATTAGACATCACAGCAGTTCAATAGGAATCGATTCAAAGAACCGAGTCACTAAAATGATCCGATCTTCACGAATTTACATAAGAGACTGAATTACGTTTGCGCCCACCGGCGCGTTTCGTGTGCGTGCGTGTGCGTATGTTCGCGTGCGCGCGCGTGCCTGTGCGCGCCCGTGACTCGATCCGCGGGAAAAAAAGTATATTTCTATTCAGTCGCGCCCGTCGCGTGACGCATACGCGTTCCCGCGCACGCGCGTGCTTTAATCCGTACGTGCGTGTCTTTGCGTGCTGACGTCAACGCGCTGTCTACGACTGTTGTTGTTGGAGGGCAATGGCGGCGCACCGGGGCTCATCCACCAAATGGTTCTTCTCCCGGGAGCAGCTGGAGGCGACGCCGTCGCGCCGGTGCGGAGTCGAGCCCGACCGGGAGCTCTCGTACCGGCAACAAGCCGCGAACCTCATCCAGGACATGGGGCAGAGGCTGAACGTGTATCCTGACGCTAGCGGAAGCCACAGGCGCGTTTATTAGTAGATGTAGTAGGCCTCGGTTTCCTCCACACGCCGGAAATGGGTTTTTATTTTCACCTTTTTGGGGAATAAATTAATTACAGGAATGGAATTCCGGCGTGTTTGTGTTTTAATTATTTAACATTTTACTGGGGAAAAGTTTTCAGTCGATTTTTACATGTGAGATTTTCCCAAACAGAGCAGGTCAGGGTTCCTCATGCCGTTCCTCAGGTTTCTGTATGTCGTTCCTCAGGCGGGTTCCTCGTGTCGTTCCTCGGGCCGTAGTGGTGTGACGAGTTGTTCCGCTGAGGTGGTGGTGTTGGTGGTGTGAGGTGTTCCTCTGAGGTAGTGGGTGGTGGTGGTGTGAGGTGTTGTCTGACGTGGTGGTGTGAGGTGTTCCTCTGAGGTGGTGGTGGTGTGAGTGTACCTCTGACGTGGTGTGGTGGTGGTGTGAGGTGCTCTGTGTTCGTGGTTGTTCTGAGGTGTTTTTGGTGGTGTGAGGTGTTTGTTCCTCTGACGTGAGTGTTCCTGGGGTGGTGTGACGTGTTCCTCTGAGGTGGTGGTGGTGGTGTGAGGTTTCGTGTTTGGTGGTGTACCTCTGAGGTGGTGGTGGTGGTGTGAGTGGTGTTCCCTCTGAGTGCTGTGGTGGTGTGAGTGTTCCTCTGAGTTGGTGGTGTGAGGTGTTCCTCTGAGGTGGTGTTGGTGGTGGTGTGAGGTGTTCCTCTGACGTGGTGTTGGTGGTGGTGTGAGGTGTTCCTCTGACGTGGTGTTGGTGGTGTGACGTGTTCCTCTGACGTGGTGTTGGTGGTGGTGGTGGTGGTGGAGGTGTTCCTCTGAGGAGGTGTTGATATGTGACGTGATCTCTGCGGTGAGGTGGTGGTGGTTAGGTCGTGTTCTCTGAGGTGTTCCTCTGAGGTGGTGTTGGTGGTGTTCTCTGAGGTGGTGTTGGGGTGTGGACTGTCCTCTTTGTTGTGTGAATACATCCACAGTTGGTGGTGGTGTGACTTGAGGTGGTAGTGTGGTGGTGTGAGGTGTTCCTCTGAGGTGCTGGTGGGTGACGGAGAAAGTTGGTGGGGCCTCGTGTCATTGTTGGGAGGTCCTTAGTTGGGTATTCTCTATGTGTTGGTGGTGGTGTGAGGTGTTCCCAGTGTTTGGTGTGAGGTGTTCTCGGTGGGTTTGTGAGCCTGACGGGTGTGGGTGGGGGGTGGCGTGTTCCTCTTTGGTTTAGTGTTCATGGTGTATAGGGTGCAGGCCGGTCCAAGTTCCATAGAAGAGTCCGGCTTGTGGTGGTGTAAAGGGATTCAGGTTTTGGGGTGGTGTGGGTGGGGTTGAAGGTGTGCCCGGAGCGGGCGTTGGTGTGGTGGTGTGAACAAATCCATTTGTGGTGTGAGCGCGGATGTTGGTGGTGGTGAAGAAGGTGTCCTCCAAGTTCCACACATGTGAGAGTACAGGGTTGTAGAGCTGTCTTGTAAGTCTTGAGGGAATTTAGGCCAATCCTTATTATCAACTCAGGAGCTTCTCGGCGATGAACACGGTTTATCCATCCTTGAGACGTTCTGTTGGCCTTGTATTTTTGTTAAGAACGGATCCGACGTTGTTTTTCACTAGAAAGTGCTTTTCCAAGTGGAGTAATCTCTAGCGATGGGTTTGAACTTGTGTACCGCCGCTCGCTGTTGGTCTGGGGTTTATAAATCCTGATTTATAATGTACAAATACACACACATGAATAAATCACTTTCTGGTGTGAACGCGGATCATTCCGTATCCAGTCTCTAAAAAAAAAATGTCCACATGTAATAATGTTCTCCCGTCCGCCAGATCGTCTCTCCCACGACGTTATTCCTGGCAGCAAAAGTGGAGGAGCAACCCCGGAAACTCGAACACGTGATTAAAGTGGCGCATGCTTGTTTAAACCCTCAAGAGCCTCCTTTAGACACCAAGAGTAATGTACTGGGTATTTATTTATTTATTTATGTATTTGTTTGTTTATTTATTTATTTTCGTTAAGTCATTTCCAACCTTTGAGTCTCACGTAAATGCTCAGGTTGTCCCGCGCCCGAGCCGTAAACGGCCTCTCGCTTGAATTTTATTTAAAACGGCCCTTTTGATGTTTTTGTTTACAATTTGTTTGTTTGTGTGTTGGTGTGGGTTTTATTATTTTTTTTATTATTTTTATTTATTTATTTATTTTCGTTAGGTCATTTCCAACCTTCGAGTCTCACGTAAATGCTCAGGTTGTCCCGGCGCCCGAGCCGTAAACAACCTCTCGTTTGATTTTTATTTGTTTGTTTGTTTGTTTTTTTTGTGTGTGTTGTGTAGTGTGTGCTGTGTGTGTTGTGTGTGTGTGTGTGTGTGTGTGTGTGTGTATTTATTTATTTATTAAATATATTATTTTCGTTAGGTCATTTCCAACCTTCGAGTCTCAGTAAATGCTCACGGTTGTCCGGCGCCGAGCCGTAAACAACCATTCGTTTGATTTTATTTGTTTGGTTTGTTTTTATTTTTTATTATTTATTTCGTTAAGTCAATTTCAAACCTTTGAGTCTCACGTAAATGCTCAGGTTGTCCCGCGCCCGAGCCGTAAACAACCTCTCGTTTGATTTTTATTTGTTTGTTTGTTTGTTTATTTGTTTATTTATTTATTTATTTTCGTTAAGTCATTTGCAACCTTCGAGTCTCACGTAAATGCTCAGGTTGTCCCGCGCCCGAGCCGTAAACAACCTCTCGTTTGATTTTTATTTGTTTTTTGTTTATTTGTTTATTTATTTATTTATTTTCGTTAAGTCATTTGCCAACCTTTGAGTCTCACGTAAATGCTCAGGTTTGTCTCGCGCCCGAGCTGTAAACAACCTCTCGCGTGATTTTTATTGTTTGTTTTGTTTGTTTGTTTGTTTATTTATTGGGTATATGGGGGAAATCCATGATCAGAACGAGCCTCCGAGTTCATCTGCCGCCACGTCTGTGGTAAAATCCCGGCGAACAGGCTGGCGTCTGATAATCTGTGGTTTAAAAGCTTATGAGGGCGAGACACATTACAGGCATTATGTAATGATTGTCTATTGAACTTCCAGGCGTACCTCCAGCAAGCGCAAGAGCTGGTGATACTTGAAACCATAGTGCTGCAGACTTTAGGTAAGTGGAAGGATGAATGAACGAATGTTGCGCCTTATAACCGTTGGCCGTCGATAGCCAGCTACCTTTTGTGCTTAAACCTCCGCACTCACATAGTGTTTACCCAGAATTACGGGATTGTTACAAACCTCTGTGGTGGTAGGGGTGGGGTTGGGGGGCGGGGTTTAAATCTCGTGTAACCGAGGCAAGCGTTAGCATTTGTCGATTTAATCGGGCGACGCTGTAAGTAGGCACGTGCTGATGTAACACTGAATGTAGCGTTTGTACGGACAAAAGTGCGCTCGCCGTCATGCGCATCCCTGTTATAGACTGGCGTTGTCACGATACCAAGAAACCCTAGATTGCATATCGCAGCACGAATACTAAATCGATACGATGGCGTTTGTACAATTTGTTTATTAATAAACATTCCATCTTTGATTTTTGCATAAACAAACTATCGCTGTTTATACTAGAATAAATCTACAAATTTTATTGTTGGTTGTTTACAAAGTGCCACGCCTCATCAACATGGGAAGACTGCAGTCATACCATGTGCACTGCCCCCTACAGTCCAGCACTTGGAACTACACCTGGATAATAGTGAATGTTTTAATGCACTTTCTAATCAGCACATGCCTGGTTATAAGCACATCTAGCCCTGCTATAATTCACTGTATGTGTAATGCATTAAAGTGTAGACGTTAAGTGTTTTCTAATTGGACGATGTCACTTGAGTGCTATTTGATGCTAATGAGCTTTCTGTTGCAGGCTTTGAAATAACTATTGAGCATCCTCATACTGATGTTGTGAAATGTTCCCAACTAGTGCGAGGTAGAGACTTTGCTCCTTCAAACCCCCCCCCACCCCCCCCCTTTTTTTTCTTTAAACGGCCTCTATACCCAAAAAAAAAAAAACCCCCCCCCCCCACCCTAGAACAACCATTTATAAGACCTAAGCATGACATACAGAGGTAACCACCCCCTCCCCCATCCCCTCCCCATGTGATCATAGATCATAGCATCATAGGTGAAAATCTTAACACTTTCTTTTTTTTCTCCTCATCCTTTCGCAGCAAGCAAGGATCTGGCACAGACTTCCTATTTCATGGCTACCAACAGGTTGTTATCCTGAACCTCATTTGTTGCACTGTGACTGCACACTATAGCTTCCTTTACTGCAGGTTCCCCCTCGATGTGTCCGACACCCTCCATGCGCCGGTGGCTTCTGGGACGCCTCTTTCGCCCGCCCGTTAACCCGGGAGGGGCAAGGCTCCAGGGCAGTACCGGCCCCGGTCGCAGTGCGGTGTATTGTACGAGGGATCACTGTCGGCACCGAGGGGGTCAGATGCACAATGCGAAGTGTAGTGGTGCTCTTGAACCTCACGTTTGCTTGGTTACAGAAGTGCATTTGTCTTAAAAAAAAAAAAAAAGAAAGAAAGAAAGAAAAGCTTTGGTAGCCTGAATTACAGCTAAAGATTACACAGATGTTTACATTACATAGAAGGCCTCAAGGTAAGTCCCCACACCCCTTTTAATTTTTTTTTTTTTCAATTTTTTAAATATACATTTTTTTCGTCTTTTTTTTTTAATATGCGTTTATCTATGTATTACACATTATATAAATCTTATTTCGTTTTAAGTTCATTTACAAAACCCATTAAGGACCTGAAATTGAATAATTGTAATAATTACGTTGACGTTGGCGAAAAAAATGCGCAAAGACGGCGGTGAAAAAAATGTTAAAAGAATTCACCGAAACACTCTGCTTTAACGGAAATTTTAATAACATCGTTTTTAGATCGATAATCATCTGTTTCGCTTTTATGCATAGAATAAGTGCAAATTTACAATCCAAACGAATATAAATTATAATAGTTAAAATATTTGCGAAAATAAAAGGAAAAGATTCAAACCGAAACAAAAAGTAAACCAAGTTAAACATCCAAAGACGCTTTAAATGACCAGCATTGCAGTGCTTCGCCTCTAGAGGGAGCTCTCGCACTGTATGACGCAACCTGGAAAAACTATCAGCAGCTGTTTGATATCTGAAAGCAGAGTATTTTTGTGATTATTTCTTTATTTTATTTATTTATTTATTTATTTTACCCCAAATATGAAATAATAGACGAAATTGTACATGTTTTTGTTGACGGATAAGAATTGCACGATTGAGTTGAGCCAAACCCGTCCGATTCACATGAATGGCATGAAAAAGGTCCTCAACGGGTTATTCGCAGAGCTTCGTGTGTCCAACGTTTGTGTAATATTTTTTTCCTTTCAGGGACTATTATTCTGTTATTAAAATTATTCTAGATTTGTAGATTGTAGTAATTTCCGTTTTATTTTAAGAATCGAACAATGTTTGTTTGTGGGACGACGTTTTAGAAAAAGAAACTGAAATCTAAACAAAAACACAAACGAAAGCTTGGTTTAGAGATGTTTCCACTTAATTTTTGTTCCTTAAAATCTTTTGAAATAAATTCGGTTTAATTTAATTCACTTTTTTCGACGATTATAGGGAATGAACCACATATGGGGTGAGAAGGACGATGTGCCAATACTTTTGCTCATACAATGGTTTGATATGTACAGTATAAAGTCCCCAGATTCGAATGACATTTATTACAATCTTTTTAAATCCAATTTAAAATACATTTTGAATGAGCTTTTTTTGATTAATTGTTTATTTGTTTATTTATTTATTTATAAGCAAGATCCCTGCCAGTCCCATTTCCAAACATTGGTCTCGCTCACAGGCACAGGGTTACCATCCAACGTTTTACCAACGCTTCATTTTCACATCCGCGTCAACACTATTAAAGTGCGCGACGCGGGAAATCCTATATATATATATATATATATATTCTATATATATATATATATATATATATATATATATATATATATATATATAGATATAGATATGATATATCTAGCTTGTGTATATGATATTGTGGTGTTTTTCGCATTTCTGGATTCGATGGTAGATAGACTGGATGGTCCTACGTGCATGTTTCAGATTTCACATTTAACCCTTTTTGCCCCTTTCAGGGTAATAATGCATGCACACTTTATTTATTTATTTATTTATTTATTTTATTTTTTAAGATATTGTTATTGAATGTATTTAAACCCTTATGGTTTTTTGTGACGGATTTGCTTTAGGCGGGTGTGACACAATGCGGTCATGATGATGAATATCGTTAAAAGCACATTGATGAGTGATTATAAATTTTGAGGATATTATATTTATTTAGATTCGCCCACGCTTTGCTTCAGACCTCTTATACTAGTTTTGTATTAGCTACAATAAGTGTCTATCATTCTATAATCAGCCGAGGTATGTATATAAATATATATATATATTATATATATATATATATTTTTATATATATATATATATATATATATATATATATATATGTGTGTATATATATATATATATAATAAGTTTTATATAATATATATATATATATATATATGTTGTTGTCTGTGTATGTGTAATGAAATGGCTTCTCGATTGGTACTTACAGACGTGTGAATGAATTTTGAAAGCCGCGTTCCGCATCGTCAGCTGACGAACGTCGTGCCCCCCTCCGTCTTGGGTGTCCCTGCTCCTATTCCTTATTCTCCGGGCCTGCACAGTCTTTTCATTTGCCTCCACCTCACTACGTTCTGCCTGCAGCACAGGCCCACGGTCATCGCCTGCGTTTGCATTCACCTCGCCTGCAAGTGGTCCAACTGGGAGATCCCCGTGTCTACCGACGGTAAACACTGGTGGGAGTACGTGGACACCTCGGTTACGCTGGAGCTGTTAGACGGTGAGTGGACGGGGTTTCTATATATCCGGGAGTGTAGTGTTTATGAAGTTGAGTGCGCTGGTGTATGGGCGCGTGATTTGACGGTGAGCCCGTGACGTACCGCCTGTCTGTGCCTCTCCTCCCCCCTCGCAAGACTCACCTGCCCACCCTGGCCCCACCGAGTTCCTTCAGATTTTGGAGAAGACTCCCAGTAAGTTAAAGAGGATTCGAAACTGGAGGGTAATTAATTCTGTGTAAGCTTATTTTTTCAATATTGATTTATACGCAGTTAACGAGTGTATTAAATGTTTTTTTTTGGGGGGGGGGGGCTTTTCCTCTCTCAGGCAACACAAGCGGCGAAAAAACCAAAATCGGACGGAGCCACGTCAGAGAGCATGTCTTTTCCCGGCCCCTCGTTGGCCATTGACCAGCCGCCGCTAGACGGCATGTCTGCCAACGCGACCTTTTCCAAGCCTTCTACGTCGTTCCCCATGTCTCTCCAAGGCAGCGGGCTTCCACTGGACCATATCGGCAGCACTGCGCAAGGCACCTCGTACGATTTTCCCGAATGGCCTCAAGACCAAACGCGCTCGGACTCGTACCTTCTCAAACAGCTTCCTCTGCACCTGCACCGGGCCGAGTTCCCCCCCGTCAAACACGACCACAAGGCCAAGTTCCCGCCTCCTTCCACCTCCCAGCCTCAGAAAATGTCCCTGGAGAAGTACAAGGAGAAGCACGCGGCCGAACTGGCGGCCCAGAAACACAAGCAAGAGCATCCCAGCACGGAATCCGAATCTAGGGATTCCTTCGCCGGCTCCGGCGGTCATGCCGAGCCGCGCAAGCCGCAACACCCTTACGCTCACGCGCAGCAGGGCTCGAGCGGCACCTCCACCAGCTCGCCGCTGAAGATGAAACTGCCCTCGTCGGTCCAGGAGAAAGCCCACGGAGACAAGCGGGAGAAGGGGAGCTCGCTGAAGCTTCGCCTCCCCGTCCAGGCCGATAGGAGCGCGGCGGGCAAAGAGGAGCTGAAGATGAATCAAAGATCCTCGGATCGCCAAGTTTCCTCGGATCGCCACAGCTCGTCGGATGAGAGCGCGGGTAAAAGCAAGCATTCCAGTCCGCTGGTGAGCAAGGAGAAGCATCGGCACCACCACAAACACTCGAACCCGCACGGCTCCGCCCTCAGGAGCCCCATAGCGCCCGGGTGTGAAGGGACCCAAGGCTCCGGCTCGTCCCGGAAGAGGACGCATGTCGACGCCAGCCACAGTCACCACCCGAAAAAGAGCAAAAGCGTCAAACCAGCCGCAGGTAATTCTTTCCGCCGCGTACAACAGTGTCTCACACATCTCGTACCTGTGTATTTAAACCCCCCCCACAACCCCCCCACCCCCCCCAATGTCGCACAGCAGGTGGTCTCCGACCTTCTCAGCACGCTCCGGAAAGCGGACAAGGAGTCGGAAGAGAACCGTGGTCCTGAGAAATCCAACACGCAAAGAAAAGACTCGCCGGTCTCACGCGCACTTTTTGGGAAGGACTCGAAACGTGAGCAAGCTGAAGAGTAAAAAAGAAAAAGAAAGAAAAACTTCCTGAAGCTTATGCTCTCGCACGTGTGCTGCCTTTTTTTTTCCCCGTGCAACTTGCAACTGCTGCTTCCTGTTCCTTATTTCCAAGTGTGTGTGTGCGTTTCAATGTGTCGCATTACGGGGACACCCTGGTGCAAAAAATGCGTTTCTCCACACGATCGAATGCTGCAAGGCAAGAAGGGTGCAATTACTTTCGTCGTCTTCTTCCTGATGTGATCTTTTCAATAATACCGCGATAGACACTGAAGCAATCATGTTCGTTTTTCTTTGCCCCCCCCCCCCCCCCCCCCCCAATTTGTAAAGAACGCAGTTCTTTGTTTTCCAATTCGTAAACCGGACACGTGCGCATCTTTCCACCATCGTAAGACGAAGTAGAGCGCCATTTACGCAGGGTGGATAGAAATGTACATACGTTTTTGTATGTTTACGGAAAAGCTATAACATAAATACTCGATTTGGCACTGCTTGTCACTATCATCCGGCGACTCGAGAGCCTGTATTGCGGACGGCGGTCAGCAGGGGGCGCAGTCCAAACACCGTGCCAGGAATAACACCGAATGGGGCGGATGCAGTTTAATTAACACTAATTAATCTGTTTTTTTTTTGTTTGTTTGTTTGTTTTTTTTTCCCTCCCATGGACTTAAGCTGGATGCCAAAGGCTGTTCCTTAAAAAAAAAAAAAAAGGAAAAAAATAAACAAATAAGGACACGTTGTAGTTCTATGAAGTTTACAAAACCTTTGCTGTGAAGTGCATTTAAAATCCTTGGCTCGACTCGGAAGCCTCCATGTAAATTGAATTGAATAATTCATGTTAAATAAGACTTCGCCCGGGCTCTGTCCCAAACAGTGTTACAGTCGTTCACCGCATCGTTTCTTCCGTAGATTTTTTTGTTTGTTTGTTCGATCATTTGTAAACATGCAAATTGCATAACATGCAATTACGTATTTGTTTTGGTTTTTTTTTCCTCCTCTTCTGTGCGCCAAGCAATTTCCGCCGAGGCGTTTTATTTTCCGACAGAAACTCGAGCAAGTCCAAAAATTTCGGATCTTTTGGTTCGACAATAAATCACATGGTTCCCAATATTTCACAACATCAGCGTCTTTTTTTTTTTTTTTTTCCCTGCATGACTTCGTACAGAAAAAAACTATAATATAATCCAGTAGCGTTTTATGCGTAATTAGAAATTTATTATGAATTGATTATTTAATAATAAATTATGAAATTAATTTATTATAATTAAAATAAAATGTAATTAAAAATTTCACTCGATTACATTCTTTTATTTACGATTGGACGATTGGTCAATCAACAACCAATCGAAGTGTACGGATCTTTGTTTTGATTGCCGCTCGGTGTCGAATTAATTATCCTTCTCTAAGCAGAACGTTTAGAGAAGAATAAATGATGGAAGAATCTCCGGATTCAAAATTTTTATGTGCGTGGATTATTGTTGTTTTTTTTTGTTCTGTCAATAGATTGATGTGTAAAAAGTCGCATTCGAGTTTTTCCACATCAACGTTGTTGAGTGAAAAAAATCATAATAGAAACATTGTAGCAGGTTCGCCTCACACCGCCAGGGTCGGGGGTTCGATTCCCGTCTCGGCCATGTGTGTGTGGGTCTCAGGGGGTTTTTCTCCGGGTTCTCCGGTTTCCTCCCCCGGTCCAAAAACATGCACGGTAGTTTTTTTTTTGTGCAAAGTTTTATTTGTTGCAAGAAACGGAAATAATAACATTAAGACCATCAGAAACTTCCCATATCCCTGTACAATTTGAAAATAGTCAAGAAATACGTACTCGCGTGTTATTTTATACATCGTTCTTTACGTTAACGGCATTTGAAAGATGGCCTTTAACGGAAATAGTAGCTTTTTCTACATTTACACTACTGATAAAATCTCCTGAAGGCTATGGTAGCTAGAGGTAGCTCCACCAGTAGCTCTATGGTTTAAAATGTTGGTCAGAAGGTTATGAGTTTTAAACCCAGCGCCACTATTCTGAGACTCTGCTCGGCCCTTGAGCAAGGCTCTCTCAACCCACGCCTTGCTCAAGGGCCGAGCAGAGTTGCAGTTTAGTTGTGCTCGGGTTTTGGTGACCGTTCGAAAGCTTGCTTATCCGTAAGACTTTCAGGGATGAAACACGAACGGATGGTGTAATAAATCTGCCGCTGATGGCCTCTGTTTCTGGTCGCTGCAGGAAAAAATGAAGAAGAAGAAGAAGAAAACTATTTTTATTTATTTTATTATTTCAATAAAATAATAATAAAACTTTACAGATGAGATTTGAAAGGCTTTTATTCTACCGTTTTGTAAATGCGGTAAACGAGTAAGATGTACGAGGCACTTACTTGATCAAGCATGCTTGGACGAACTTTTTAGCGTCTTCGGAGAAGTCGTCGGGTAACGAAGGCATTAAACCCTTCTTGGCTCCGATATAGAAAAGGGCGGCCATCTTGCCCATATGTGCCAACGGCGGCTTTCCCGTGGCCATCTCGAACACCGTGCACCCGATGCTCCAGATGTCGGATTTCTTGCCATGGCCCGACTCGTTAATCACCTCGGGAGCCATCCAGTACGGCGTCCCGTGCACAGACTTGAAGAAATCGCTCGGGTTTCCGCTCTGCGTCAGGCGACGGGCGCAGCCGAAATCGATCAGCTTGACGATCCCGCTGGGCATCAGCATGATATTGTTCCCTTTCAAGTCCCTGTGGATGACTTTTTTCGCATGAAGGTAAACCACACCTTCTAAAATCTGCCTCGTATAAAGGGCGAACACCTTCTCGGGTAACGGTCCGAAGCGGTTCAGGACGTTGGAGATGGAGCCTCCGGGGACGTATTCCATCAGAATGCTGATCACGTTGCCGGAAAGAGCGGTGCCCAGGAACCCCACGATGTTTTGGTGGTGTAGATTCTTCAGGAGGTCTACCTCTCTCTCCAGACCGTCATACTCCTTCTCGGTGGTCTCCGAGTTTGAGACGTCCAGCATCACTTGCTTGACCGCAATCAGTTGGCCTTGACTCGTGAGTCCGCAGTATACCTGCAAAGGAGTTCATTTCGTCTGATTAGTACACGTCGTCCCCGAGTTGCGATGCCGCAAAAAACAATTTGTCGTCTTGTACTTTAAGTATTTATTATTCTAACCGTTCAAATCCATGGCTACTTACGGTTCCGTACGCCCCTCTGCCCAGGATTTCTCCTTTGGTCCATGTTATTGTTTCATCCACGCTTGACTTCTCAGTCCGAAGCAGATTGACCCTCGGAGTGACCTGTTCGACCATAAATCACAGATCAGTTTTGTTTTTGTTTTTCCCCCCCATTATAGTATTTGTACAAATGTAATTCTTTTGTTCACCTCATTTAAAATTTCCTTGAACTTTCCCGGAGCGTCGTTCGTCCTTTCGGGATTTCCCGGCTCCGCCTCTCTTTCTTCTAAAGAAATCAATTCTTCAGCCAGACGTCGCAGTAAGTCTTCTGTGACGGGTCCGTCGTCCACGTCGTCGTAACACCTCCGGGATACGGGGGACTCAGTCCTGTCGTCTGTCCATGTGTTGATCAAGGGTTGTGATGGGAGCCGGAGTGCGTCCGAGTCCTCACTTTTGTTTGACAGCAGTCTTTCGTCTGTTTTTCCCTGTGCGCTGTGATGGGGTGACCGAAATGAGCTGGATAAACCTCCCCGGCGATTATAGAAGGACATCCTTAGATCGGTATCTGAAGTAACTTCTCTGATCATTGATAGGGCAGGACTGTGTTCTGTCTGTCCCCCGTGATCTTCAGGGATAAAACGTTGGATTTCCTGTCGGGTTTTTTCCTTCGGGGCTAAGAATTTCCATAGCACTCTGCTTTGAATCGTGGCTTTGCAATTCAGGTGGTCGGACTTCTTTCCTCTTGCGGTGTTTGCCTTTAGAACTTGTGCCTTTCTTTCTGTCCGGCCTTCTCCGGTTATTCTCCACAGGTTTCTGAGCTCGATGTTGGGTGCTAATTTGTCTCTTGACTTGAGGAGCCGAGTGTAACAGCTTGGGCCTGTCGACAGAACTCCCTCCTCTGAGCTTGTCGTATAACGGGGTGGCAAACATTTCAAAAATAGCCGGGCCTTCGTCGGCCTGACGGATTTCCAGAAACATGTCTCTATAGCTCACGTGGTCCAGAGATGATTTGGTTCGTTGGGACACTGAAATTCCAGGCCTTTTCGCTTGCCTGCTCGTCTTCTTGGTGTCCCGATTGAGAAGTTGCCTTTGGGGTTTGCTTGAGATCTTCCTTCCTTGCTGGACAGACTCTGGAGTCCTCTTGTGGATCAAAGGTGCACCTTTCAGTTTGGGAGTAGGTTTTAGATGTTCCATGTTTGACAGAGCCGCTTTGTTGTTGTTGTTCTCGCCGATAATATTTTCTAGGTCTTCGTTTCTAACTTGGGGCGACTGGTCCCTTCGGTTTGTTTTCGCCCGTATCCCGCCTCACACGGGCCAAGATTGTTTGGTCATCGTGAGTTCGGCATTTAATTTCACCCGCTCTGGTTGTCTTTCTGATTTTGTTGGTTTCGGCTGGAGTGGGATGTAATGCGACATTGGCAGGAGAGACGACGGGTTGCTCGGACGGAACAAAAGACTTGAGGTGTCCATCTCCAGGTGCAGGTTTTCCCTCTGGAAGATTGTTGTTGAGTTCAAGTTCATTTACAAGTGACCCAATTATTTCCACTCCTTTATTCTCACAGCTATCCAGACTCCTCAAATTTCCCGAGTGGGGTATAATCTGGGCCTCTACTTTTTGATGCCTCCTGAACGCAGGTTGTTCTGTTATCCCGGAATTCATCAGTTCTACGGATGAAGCGGGCAGCATGGCTGTATATGGTTCTCTGTCAAAGTTCCCAAACATCAACCCTGTTTCCTGAGGACCGTCGTCTTCGTCCAGAGAGCTTTGGCTGCTGTAGCTGCTCTCTTCACTGCCCCTTCCTTTGCCTATTGAACCTCTGGAGCTCAATCTGAAGATCTGCTCTCTTTTGTCCTTGCAGGCAAATGATAAGAGGCTGGTTAGATCCGGAGTCGACGGACACTGGAAGTTTGAAAGCCCTTCTTGGTTGAGCGGAGTCAAATGTTTTGGAGTGCGTGGGCAAGGAACAGGAAGTGGATTCTGAACGGTAAATGGTAGACGGTAAGGTTGCAAGAAGGTGCTAGTAATGGAAGGAATTGCAAGACCAGAAGAACTTACCCTTTGTCCATCAGCTTCACTGATACTGAGCCCTGTAATGCATTGCAAAATTGGCATCACTTATAATGAATGAACTTTTCCTATTACCGCGATCATTCCCCACACTTACTTTTTCGTATGTTGCTCCGTACTCTGAGTAGAAAGCTCGCGTCGAGGAGGCCCAGGCTTGGAGTAGCCTGGTTAATCTGAGAGAAATACGGAATTGGATGGGTCCCAAGAAGAGTCTTTTCTGCCACCCTTGGAGGTATGGGTATTAAGGAGGTCTTCATTCTGATATCAGAGATCCCACCTTTGCTCCAACATTTATTCCTTTCCCTCAGACTCGGTAAAGATGTCCATCTGGAAAAGGCAGGAAATCAAAGACAGTTTGAAAATGCATAGTGAGACTAGTTCCCTGTCCTCGCTCCCTTCTTGTTCTGGGATAATGGGATGACCTGGAAACATGGTCTTATGCTGACAGCTGGTCGAATCTGTAACAGTATTCCTCTGTGCAGTCTTTGTGTAAAACTGGGAGCAATACACTAGAATGGACGTGAGCCAAGAAGCTGATTTGAAAGCATATAGTGACTCGGTGTGCACAGGTGTAGGTCGTTTGTCTTGATTAGCAATTGTTTCTTCATCCAGGGGTGGATCATGTTGTTTGATTAGAATGCTTGGTCGTCTGGCTCTCACCCGGTTGCCTTGCCGTGGCTGTTAGACTCCATGGCACTTTGGAAGCACAAGGCGACGATCTTATCTGCGGACGCAACAAAATGTCAGGTCACACCGATTCCAACAGTAAGTCTTCTTCGTTCCAAGGTTATCAGCATTTTAAAATGACCGAGGATAAAATTCTGCAGCGTTAAAGCAGGTTCGGATATTGTATTACATTAGTTTAAAGCACTATTTGTACGTCGCTCTGGATAAGGGCGTCTGCTAAATGCTGTACATGTAGGTTATACATTTGTCTAAGGTTAGATTAGACACCTTGGCAATTCAAGGGGAAGGGGAGGGGGTGGAGCTCAGTGGTCTAAGGCGCTGGGCTGTTGATCGGAAGATTCGGGTTCGAGCCAGGGTATCGCCAAGCTGCCACCCTTGGGTCCTGGAGCAAGACCCTTAACCCTCTGTGCTCCAGGGGGCGCCGTATCATGGCTGACCCCGCGCTCTGACCCCCAGCTACCAAACAAACATAACATAATTTCAATATTATCTTACCTCTGCTTTCTTTCTTTACCAGCAATTCCAAAATAATCGCTTACTATTCTTCTTTTTCTTCTTCTTCTTCCTCTTCTTCTTCTTCTTCTTCTTCTTTTTATTCTTCTTCTTCTTCTTTTCTTCTTTATTCTTCTTTTTATTATTCCTCTTCTTCTTCTTCTTTCTTCTTCTTTATTCTTCTTCTTTTCTTCTTCTTCTTCTTCTTCTTCTTTCTTCTTCTTATTCTTCTTCTTCTTCTTCTTCTTTTTCTTCTTCTTTTCTTCTTCTTCTTCTTCTTTTTATTCTTCTTCTTCTTCCTTTTCTTCTTCTTCTTCTTATTATTATTCGTTTATTCTTCTTTCTTATTTTGTCTTCTTCTTCTTTTTTTCGGATTCTTCTTTTCTTTCCTTATTCCTTCTTATTCTTTCTTCCTCTTCTTTTTCTTTTTTTTTTATTCTTCTTTTTATTCTTCTTCTTCTTTTTTTATTATTCTTTCTTTTCTTCTTTTTTTCTTTCTTGTTCTCTTGTTTGTTCTTTTTCTTCTTCTTCTTTTTTTCTTTTTTTTTTCCTATTCCCTCTTGTTATTTTTATTCTTCTTATTTATTCTTCTTCTTATTCCTTCTTTTTTTTTCTATATTATTAATTATTATATTCTTCTTCTTCGTATTATTATTCTCTTATTCTTCTTCTTATTCTTCTTATTTTATTATTCTTCTTCTTTTTTCTTCTTATTCTTATTATTATTCTCTTATCTATTCTGCTGTCCTCTTATTCTTCTTCTCTCTTATTATTATTATTATTATTATTAAAATTATTATTGTTGTTGTTATTCTTATTCTTATTTACAAGGATTATTTCCCATCTGAACGCTTGGTCTCTTGAAATCTTGTTTGGTGTGTCCTATGAGTCCAAGATCACTTTGTGCTAAGCGACTCTGCTTAATCAGACCCACCCCTTCCATTGTCAGTGTTGCTTTGTGGGAGGGGCCAGACTTGTATATCGGTGTGTGTTGACAGGGGCAGGTTTGTGTGTATAATTCAGTAGAGAGAGAGCTGCCTCCAGGGAGTAGTTACGGGAGGGGAGGGGGGGGGGGGGCGGTAGGGGAGGTTAGGGGGGGGGAGGCCGAGGACAGAGAGCTACTGTATTTCCGTCAGGTTCAGCTTTGGCCTGTTGTCATGTATTTGGCTCTCGAAAGGATACAGGGATTGTTTGGAAACAAAGCTAGCTCACCTTGCTGGAAAGAGTTGCGCTCGTCTTGGACAGGAAGATAGGAATGCGGTTCCTTTCCATCCTACGAACAAGAGTGGTTTAACTTTCCCGACCCTTTAATAAACGTATTAAAGTTTGAGTGCATGCTCTTACGTTAGCCAGCGTCGAAGACATGAGTGGAGTGGAGAAGCTGTGGGAATTATGATCCTGTTCCACTGGGAAATGAGACTCCGGGATGGCGTTTGCGGGCTCTGTAGCGAGGGGAAGGATAGCATGAGTTAGCAAGAAAGACTTTTTTTTTGGGGGGGAGGGGGGTGCAGTAGCTCATCTCACCTGACTGAGTTTGATGTTCCTGAATGATCTGGACCAGCTCGTGTTTGATTGCACTCTCGATCTGAGACACATGGGTAAGAACAGTGCAGCCCTTTCCGTCTCGGATGTTGACGTTTCTGAAGGACCATGTGATTATTGTGAGTCAATTATCTTTGGAGCGCAATCCCAGTTATGGCTGAAGCTAAGTATTGGTATTTTTCCAACTAGGTCTTCTAGATCCTACAAAATCCAGTGTGTGTTAAAAGCAAATGTTTGGTTTTGCTTACGCAGACTGATCCAGCAGTGCCTTCACCACTTGTATAGGCTCATAGTCCCATCCCAGGGTGCCTTGAAACCCTTCGAACAGATCCACATCCTTTACTGCAAGCATCAACGGGGTTAAACCATTCTGGTTCTGTATGTTCACATCGACGGAGTCGGTCTCAAGCTGCAAGATAAAGGAAAGGTGGTAGAAAATAATGGGAGCTCAGTGGCAAAGGCAACCGGAAGATCGTAGGTTCAAATACCATCAACACCACCTCTAGTGGGCCCTTGAGCAAGGCCCTTAATCCTCAATTGTAACTCGCTCTGGACAAGGGCGTCTACCAAATGTAAATCTGTTTCCTCGGACAGACATCTCGTTTATTATTTAGACCTAATTCGGGACAAAGCTGTTCCCAGCCGTAGATGCGCATGAAACACCTGTGGCTATTTCCTTTAGCATACAATTCCAGATGGCCAGTGTGACAATCTAGCGCTTCATTGTGTGCCAGAAAATAAAGGCATCTGAAAGGGGTGTCCGGTTTCCCCGCCCGCCAAATGGTAAACGGAAGTTGGGGATCGTTCTGCTTACCAGCAGGTGCTGTAGGGAGGAGATATCCCCTCTCCAGGCGACCTCTAAGAGCTGAGCACGATGGGGTAAAGGTCTCGACATAGCATCCAGGAGCTTCTTCTGTAAGTCTGGAGGACTGACGTGGAGCGCTGTACGATCGCTGTGGTCACACATGGTTACGTCCACTCCGCCTTCCAAAAGGAAATTCACGGCCTGCGAAATGTATATATAGAAGAACAGCTTCTTATGCATTCTAGAGTGACGATCAAGAGCCCCCCCCCCATATGTGTATATCCCCAACATTGTGCGCATTTGGCAATGCACAGGGCCTTACGCGGCGACTCTACTCTCCTATATTTTTGCAGTGGGGATGTTGAGAATAGTACTCATTCATACACAAGGGTGTTGGTACTGACAGTGTTCACATGCATCTATAGTGTTTGGAGGTTTTGCCGTTCTTTGTGCCCCCGTGTGTGTAACCACTAAGCCACTATATATTAATATTATATATATGTTGTATATTATTATTTTATATATATATATATTTTTTATAATATAGGGATATATCTTATTTATGTAATATATATATAGTGTGTTTTGTCGTGTGTGTCTATATCTAGAATCTCTATATATCTATATATCTATATAGATCTCTATCTCCCATATCTATATTTATATCTCCTGTATTATCTCGATATCTATAATATATCTTCTCGATAGATAGCTCTATCTCTCTGTCTCTCTCTCGCTCTCTCGTCTCTGTCTCTCTCTCTCGATCCTTTGTCTCTGTGTCTGTCTCTCCCTCGCTCTCGTCTCTCTCTGTCTCACACACCCCTCTCAATATGTCTGATATATCTCCGTCTCATGCCCCTCTTCCTGTGTCTTTGTATGTCGAGTTTTCGATCGCTTGTAGTTGTGTCTCCGTTTCTCCATACTCATCTGTATCTAGTGTGTCTTTCGTTTCTCGTTTCTTTTTCTGAAACTCAATTTTTTTTGTCGAACTATAGTTTGCCTCTATATACAGTATATTCATATAGAATGGTATAGTTTATATATTGCATATGGTATCCAGTTATATTGTGTATCTAGTGGGTATTTAGTTTATATAGTTTTATTTTTAGGAAAAAATATTAACAAACACACAAACACACAAACACACAAACACACAAACACACAAACATCACAAACAAACAAACACAGGATCACTAGAGCACTACAGAACACACAAAACAACTACCAACACACACATACACAGCATCCAAAAACACATTAAAAAATATATAAATGCCGCACTCCAGGTAAAAGAGTTTTTGGGAAGAACCAGGTGTCCCAATACTTTTGCCAGAGATCTCTCAAGTTCAAATCCCAGCAACACCAATATAGCCTCGTTTGGGCCCTTGAGCAAGGCCCTTAACCGCTCCTTGAGGTTTCATTTCTGCATTATCACCTACCAGGTCAAGGCCCATTTGACAGGCGCTGATAAGAGGAGTGGCGCCATGGGAATTGTACGGCTGGTCGAGTTCGTCCCACGAGTAAAGTCCATCTTCCAGTCCCTGAGTCACCGCTTCCAAATCCCCCTTCAGCAACAGATCCACCACACTTCTTCTTCCCTCCGTCTCCATGCTGTCGGAGTTACAATAAACCACAAGCTGTTTTCTCGCCGTTATTCTGCATTTCTGCTGCTCGTCTGTGACTTTTAATAAGGAAATAAAACAGCAGATCTCCTGTTCCTGGACGAGAATGTGTGTATTTGTCAAATAACAGGTTGAATCATGTGCATTCCAGAGGATTAATGAGTAACACGTCGTCTTTATGCATTGAAATGACTCCAAGTCTGGGTTCTTTATATACATATACATATACAAAAAGCTCTTTACTCACCAATCAGCCCCTCTCTCACGAGCGCAGAATTATATGTCATTAAACGGTCAGCATTCGTCTGTATAAATTTCGAAGCGTTATTAGCTCTTATGAGTCGTCGTCGTTCTCGGGTGCATGTTTTGCCCTGCTTGAGTTTACAGCCTGTTCCTATGGAGACCGTGAGGTTGGAGATCAACAACGAGTCGAACGTTGTGCTCGGGTTGTGCACTGATTTATTTATGTATTTGTTTTCTTCAAAAGACGTTTAAATAAATAAATAAATACTTTAGATTATATTCTGGGTTAATCAGAATATTTTCAGAATCAGAATCACCATTATTCCCTGATCGGAAGGTCAGGGGTTCGAGTCCCACTACTCGCCAAGCTCCCACACTTGGGTCACCCTTACCTCTCTGTTGCTCCAGGGGGCGCTGTACATTGGCTGAGATAGGCAAAGAAACACATTCTCTGTGTTGTAATGTTTATGTGACAAATAAAGTCTGTTCTAGTCATTAAACAAACAGGACTGAAGTGAACCTGGTGTTATATTGATTGGCTTTTGGCGCCCCCTACTGTTAGAAGCTTGTTTAGCATGTATTTATTATTTAGCGGATCAATTCATTTTTCGATGCAATAATGTAAAAAAAAAATTAGATGTATTAACCATAATCCAATTTATGAATCGAATATATGTACTTCATCTGGGTATTATATAGAGAGCATCAGCATTATAGTGATAGAGCCGATTTTATTTGTTTTATATTGATTTAATTTACAAAAGATAATAGAGAATTATATATTAGAAAATATTGTCTATGCATTTTAATAGAAGTAGACATTGTTACTGACCTGATTGTATATAAAATTAACATATGGCTTAGGGGCCTTGCTTAGGGGACCATATATGGGGATCATATCACTCATCACTTGGTTTGCAATCAGTAAAAACCCACTGCTTTAACCACTGAGATATCACTTCCCACTGTATTTGCATTTACATTATTTCGTAGATAAAGCTTTGGGGGCCTTTCATAAGGGCCCATGAGACGGAGCTTGGTCTGGATTGGACCTCTTGACCACCTTGTCTAGCTTCCTGCCTACGGATCCCATGATAACCTCCAGATTTATTAACAAATGTATGAAATCTGAAATAAAAGGCTATTTCAATGTCTCCGCGTCACGGTGGCGCTGCTGACCCGTCCACGATCTCGGGGAATGCCGAGTGCGCATGCGCGACCGGAGGCTTTAAAGCGGGGATGCTGCGTGGTGCTGATGCTGCGGTCAGTGTTCGGTCACGGCGACCAGCAGGACGGTGATCCCGAGCCTTCTGAACGGATTCGATCTCCTGCAGGTCTGCTTTTTTTCTCCCATAAACAAAGCCGTAAAGGCTGGACGGATTCTTTAAACCTTCATCGACGGAAATTCCGAGGCGATATTTAATTAATTAATTTATTTATTTGTATTTATTTTGCGTCTAAACGGAAGAGATGCGCATCTGATCGGTGCAACAAGTTTGCCAACTTCACAGATCCTTCTAATCCGCCGCGGGTTTTTTTTTGTTTGTTTGTTTGTTTGTTTTCCTCCCCTTGTTTTCTTCCTGTGTGCCGGGTCGGGTCCGTCATGGTGGACGCGGCGGAATGCGGGGTGAAAGTGATGTGCCGCTTCAGGCCACTCAACGAGTCGGAAATCAACCGAGGAGACAAATACATCCCGAAATTTAAAGGCGATTACCGGTTGTGTTTGGTGAGATGCACACTTTCATTGCAACACCAGATGGGGGGGGGGGTTTCCAAATATCCATCATCACCTAAATAAGTTCTCTGCCATGATACAGTATTAACATGGTTTAAAGGTTGTATGTTAAGACCCAACAAACATTGAATATTTGGATGGTATGTTATAGTCCAGGGCAAAAGATAATATAATGGGATATTGCATGGCCAATGGTTTGTATGGGGTGGTCAAAAAATGGATTTTATGGTATAGTATTAGCAAGGTTTGATAATATGGTCTGGTATAAGCAAAAAAAAAAAATGGTTTAGTATAGTATGGTTCAATTTTCTGATATTGGATGGTCAGGTCCAAAATTTGTATGGTGTGTCCAAAAAATAGGATTATATGGTATATTATGGTAGGGTATAGTCTATCTATAGTGTATATTGTGTATATATAGTGTATATCGTGTATTATGCGTATGTATTATCTAGTGTATATCGTGTAGGCTATTAAAATTGGATGATAAGATGTTTTCATGTCCCATTTTTTGGATTTGTTTATTATAGTATAGCAAAAGAGATGGTATGGATGGTACTCTCACATTTATTGCACATGTCCATTTTATGTCCACATGAACTTCTATAATGTGAGTTTTGGGTTTGGGTCCATCAGGTCATTTTTCCAAATCGTCCCAAATTACGGAAGCATTTACGTGGTCCACAAGATGTAGACAGTCGTTCCTTCACGTTGGAATGAGTGAATATTCAAGACGTTTGTTGGTTTTTTCGTCAGGGGACAAAATGGACACAAAGACGAGCCTAAAGAAAAGTCAGTGTGAGCTGCTGTCCAATCAGGTTCTTGTCACTATGCGCTCGGTGTTTGTCATTCAGTATATCTGACAGCAGGTCCATTGTGATCGAGGTGTCGTTCTGTTCCTCGGCATCAATACAAACCAAAGGATTCGCCCTGGACATTACAGACGTACTTTTATTATCTTTTATTATTCTTTAAATTATTATTGACGTTTCTGGTTTGGTTTTTATATTTATTTATATTTTATATTTATTTTATTTTATTTATTCTTTCATACAGGGTTTTGTTTAACAAATCGACGCGGCACACAAACAGGCGTTTTCTATCTCTCCTGTTGGGTGTGTGTGGGGTGTGTGTGTGGTCTCTCTTTTCTTTCTATTTCTTATTCTACCTGGTAATTCTAAAAAATAAACGCATTGTTTAAAATCAAAATCATACTAAATAAGAAAAAAAAAATCATCTTAAAATATTAAAAGTACTTGTAATAAATGCAATTTAGCTTACTAGAAAATGAAACGAAAGACAAAGCAACAAAAATATTAGTTTATTTATATCATTTTTTTTTGTCCATTTGTTTGTTGAGCAGGTATGATTAGATTCTTCGACTTGTTATTGTTTATTTTATTCATCTGTTCATTTGTTTGTCATTCATAGTTATTGATTGTCTTGTATTCATTCATTCGTGTATTATCTCTTAGTTATTGTATATTCTGTATATATATATATATATATATAGATATATATATATAAGATATATTAGATTATATAATTTTTATATTATTTTATATTTATTTTTATGTGTTTTATTCCCAAGGTCAATTTCGATTCTTACTCCATCGCACAGGTTTAATCATTAATAATTTTATATAATATAGAAATATAAGATTATGAGATATTTACTCTCTGGTTATTATATTTATGTCCGTGATTATTGCCTTGATTATTAGTTTTGGTTGTATTTGGACAGATATCATTATGAAACCACGGTGTGAGACGGTCTAATTTAATATGGATAAACCTGAACAGAACCCATAATGATGACATGTCCTTTTTATAATCCAATCTGCTCGGTCTAATCACGTCCGTGTCGTTTAGTTCACAGTCTAATTTCATTTAAAAGCCGGTGAAGAGAATTTCCTGCTGAATTAGGCGTCCTGATGATCACCGACCCTTTCCGTCTCTATATATTCTGTGGTGTAAATATTAATGTAACGCCATGTACATACACTCCATTACATTTAAAACTGTTTAAAAGGTGCTTTTATTGAATAAGGTCAGGTTGCCATGTCAGTATTTTGTCACCGGCGTTCCTAATTTATATAGACTGGATGACAAGTGAAGGATTCTGTATAAAACCAAAAATAAGAAAAGGATTGTTGGATCGTGCTGAAGATGCACATGTTCATGGTTCCATTCAAATTCATATAAAAGGCATAAAATACAGAAATCCAGAACTAGTGAAATAATAAGAGGCCGAATAACATCACCGGAAAGAGATTTCTATTGGGAATTTTCCAATGATATTGGAAAATATAGTGTGTATATACAGTGGCAGAAGAAAAAGTATGTGAACCTTTTGGAATTTCATGTTTTTCTGAATAAATTTGTTATCTGTTCTCTTCATCTTCATTATTCATTGGTAAACACAAAGTGTCTAAAAATAATAAACCAAAAAAATTCAATCTTTCTTGTCTTTATCAACATTCAAATGGAGTGGAAAAAGTAAGTGAAACCTTGAATAACTGGTTGACCCCCCCTGGCAGCAATAACCTCAACCAGGCGCTTCCTCTAGCTGTGGATCAGACCTGCACATCGATGAGGAGGAATTTTAGCACATTCGTCCTGGCAGAACTGCTTTAGCTCGGTCATATTCTTTAGACGTCTCACGTTATGGCCCCTTCAAGTCATCCATACATCTCTATTGGGTTGAGTCTGGGCTCGACTTGGCCACTCCACAGGCGGTTTAGTTTTTCTGAGCAGTTGTTGTTGACTTGCTCCGGTGTTTTGGTCGTTATCCGTTGCATCACCCCTTTCTACAAGTTTCAGCTGATGTAAGACATTCTAACATTATCCTGAAGAATGTCTGATAACTGGGAATTCATTTCCCCTCAATGATTACAAGCTGGCAGGCCCGATGCCGCCAAGCAGCCAATCATGATGCTTTCTCCACCATACTTTACTGTTGGGATGATGTTTTCATGACGAATGCCTGCCCTTTCTACGCCAGATTAGTGCTTGTGTTTTTTCCAAATAGTTCAATCTTTGGTTTGTGGACAGAACTTGTGCCAATTTCCGCTGTGGCGTGTCAATATGCGCTTTTGCTCTTTAGCCATGGTTTCTTTTTAATATCAGCGGCTTCCTTGGCGGTGTCCTGCCGTGGTACCCTGCTTGTTCAGTGTTGTACGTTTGTAGACTCATGAACAGATATGTCATCAAATTCCAATTATGCCTTCAAATCTTTGGATGTCATTCGGGGTCGTTTCTTTACCTCACTGATGAGTGTTCATGTGCTCTTGGTCTCATTTTGACGGGGAGCCCACTTCTAAGTAGAGTAGCAACAATCCAAATTGTCTCCATTTGTAGATTATCTGCCAACTGTAGACTGGTGAAATTATAAAGTATTAGAAATAACTTTGTAACCCTCGCCAGCCTCATGTAAATCAACAATTCTTGATGCAGGTCCTCTGAACGCTCTTTTTGGTGAGGCATGGCTCACATAATCATGTTCATCTTGTGCAGAGCAAACTCCAAAGGTGTTAGGGGTTTTTATCAGTCAGAGTATCTGTAGTCCCACCTCCAATCTTATTATCTTAACAAACTCCAGAATTATCTCCAATGAACTTTATTGAGGTCATTATTAAGGTTTCACCTACTTTTTCCACTGACATTTTGAATGATGAATTATTGTGTTCAATAAAGACAAGAAATATTGGATTTCTTTGTGTTATTATTTTAGACACTTGTGTTTGTCAATAAAATGAATTAGATGAAGATCAGATAACAAATTTATTCCAAAGACAACATGAAATTCCAAACGGGCATATACTAATCTTGCCACTTGGTGTGTATAGTGTGTATATTTTGTATACCGTTTAATATAGTGTGTTTATAGTGTGTATATTGTGTACTAGCGTAATTAGCTTATACAGTGTATTTTGGGGTATAAGTTATGTAGTGTTGTATACAGTGAATTGTGTGTATAGTATGTATTAGTTTATATCGTTTTATTTTTGTGATTGTGTGTATTGTGTGATTGGTATATTGTGTATATAGTGTGTATATAGCTTAAATAGTGTATATAGCTTATATAGTTTATATGGTGTATATGTAGAGTTTATCTAGTGTATATAGTGTGTATACAGTTTATATAGTATGTATATAGTGTGTATTTAGTGCATATAGTGTGTTTAGCTTATATATTTAGTATATTTATATAGTGTATTTTGTATATATAGTGAAAATAGTGTATATTGTGTAAATAGTATGCATATAGTTTATATAGTGTATTTTGAGTGCATATAGTGTATATTGTGTATACAGTTTATATAGTGTGTATATAGTGTTACTTTAGTTTATGTAGTGTAGATAGTTTATCTAGTGTATTCTGTGTGTATATTGTGTGTATATAGTTTATATAGCGTATATGTAGTGTGTATCTAGTGCATATAGTTTATATACTGTGTATATTGTATATATAGTATGTATTTAGTTTATATAGTGTATTTTGTGTGTATATAGTGTATGTAGTGTGTATTTAGTTTATATAGCGTGTATATTGTGTATATAGTGTGCATTTAGTTTATATAGTGTATTTTGTGTGTATATAGTTTATATATTTTATATAGCGTGTATATTGTGTATATAGTGTGCATTTAGTTTATATAGTGTATTTTGTGTGTATATAGTTTATATATTTTATATAGTGTGTATATTTTTGTAATTCATCAACCAGTGGCTGATTAGGGAGTGTTATGTTATGTGTTATGAGGTGCTGAAGTGGTCTTTGTGTTCCTGGTGGGTCTCAGAGGGGCTTTTGGGGGGTTTTCACCCCTTCACTACATGCAATTAACATAACTGGAAAAGGGGGGGATGGTCACGTTTTCTCTTTCATCGCTTATGAATACTGGATGTTAGTGATGCCTGAGGGAACCGAGCATAATGCATTATAATGTGTATTTTATGTGTATCCCGCTGCTCCTGTCTGTTCTAACTGTTTGCCTGTGGAATATAATTGGTTTAGTATATAATCATAAAGCTATAAATAGACTGTAAGTCACAGGGACGGAGGAATGGAAGTCATTTTATTGGAATTTACGTACATGTTAATAAGTTTGCATTGCTTGTCATGTCTGTCCTCCTCACGTTTCATAGAAACATGTCTCGGAAACCATTAGAGACTCCACCCTTTTCACAGGCGCGGTATTTATGGGAGTAGATTTTGCTCGCTTCACCCGTAACACCGCCTTTATGGTCTCGGGTCGTGCTCTACGCTTGATCGCTTGGATTTTTACGACTCATTTGATGTGCAAGCGCACACACGAACAGCTTAATAAGCTCAGATGTGCGCGTCTGCTGAGGAGGGGTGTTTGTGTGTGTGTGTGTGTGTGTGTGTGTGTGTGTGTGTGTGTGTGTGTGTGACAATTGATTACATTTTTGAGACCACACACACGTGGCCCTTTTTCTTCTTGCTGTCTTCTGTGTTATTGTTTTGCTACGGCACAAGTGTATTCCATAAACCATACAGTAAAAAAAAAAAAAATCTATATATATATATATTATATATATATATATAATATATATATATATATTATTGTTTTTATGTGTGTGTGTGTGTGTGTGTGTGTGTGTTGCATAAATACATTAAAATTATATGCATATATTAATAAATATCACTAGAATATACATAGAAGGAAATTTATGTGGTGTAAAAGGACATGTATAATATAAAATGGTACTATAGATCTATCTCTCTCTATCTCCTCGCTTATAATATATATATATAGATATATTGGTCCTGTGTGTGTGTGGTATCTATCAATTCTCCTTCTTATCTCTCTCTCTCTATCTATCTATTACTCTGTATCTACTACTCTCTCCTTTTCTCTCTCTCACATCTTGTCTATATATATATTCTATAGTTGAGTTTGGTGTTGTGTGTGGTGTTGTGTGTGTGGTGTTGTGTGTGTGTGTGTGTGTGTCTCCCTCTTTCCCCCTTCTATGCTCTAATTCCTCTCTCTCACTCTCTCTATCTCTATCGAATATCTATATATATAGATCACTGGGATATACACGACGGATTCATGTGGTGTAAAGGACCTTTCAATATCAAATTATTATATTATATATATATTTTTATATTTATATATTTTTAAACAAACGATCTTAAACTGTAAATCACACCGATATCGCCTCCTCCTCTCATATTAACACACAATAGTGGAACAGCAGGGCGTTTATTTGCGTTGACCCGGCATTCATTTCAGGATTTAAGGACGAGTATTGATGCCCTAAAGGCTTAGAATGGAAAGATTGAGTTCTGCTGCGCAGCCCTCCCTGAGCAACCGCCTCGCGCTCCCCCAGAGACCTGCCATCAATTATTGGCCAAAAGTGGATGCGTTTTGATGTGTGTGTGTGGGGGTGTTGTGTTGGTGTGTGTGTGAGGACAGGAGGAGGAGGGTTTGTGTGTTTGCTCACTGAGCTTTGTAAACTCCTTTATCCTGCGCCTCAGTTCTTTCATGACATGTGTCTTGCTACTGGACTTGCACATGGTGTAAGTGTATCACATGAATCATAGGAAGTGTAGAATCCGTGATCCCTCCTTTACACTCGTCTAACACGCCTGATTTAATGAAACTAAACATTTACACACGATTCATTCATACCAGACCACGTTCATTCCCGGATACGAAAGTTTCCCTCCCGTCTGATGATTTTTGCCAATCAAGACATGCCAGAATGGACATTACACAATATACATGCCATGTTTTCTCTCGTCGCAATCGTGCCTTCCATCCCCCTGCCACCTGGTCTTATCCAACAGCCAATCAGACGGCCAGATAGTAGTTTCCTTGGCGACAGGGTCTGTTCAGAGAAGCGTTCCCCCCCCTCCAGGTCCCCGGACCCCCGTGCTGTTAATAACGAGGGACGGAGGGTAATCAGTGTGTGAGATTTAAAACCTGAATGAAGAACGAATAACTTTTTGTGCTTGTATATTATATAATGTTATTATTATGATATGATAATAATATTTTTTAATATGTATAATAATAATAATACAATATATGTTAGTTATTTGTGTTATAATATTCATATTAATGCTGCAAAATGATTAATAATTTCTTACGGATTTGAATTTAAAGCTTTTAATCAATTTTTTTTTTCTATCTATCTATCTATCTATATCTGTCTGTCTGTCATCCATATATTATCATCTATCGACTATCTATTATCTATCTATCCATTCGTCACATGTATCACTCTATCTATCAATCACCCTATTATCTATCACACTATTTCTCTATCTATCTATCTATCTATCATCTATCTATCTATCTTTCTATCTAAATATCTATCTATCTATCTATCCATCAAATCGTCACTATGTATCATTCTATCTATCAATCACTTGATTTCTCAATCACTATCATTCTATCTATTGTCTATCAATCCATCCACTCATATGTCACTATCAATCATTCTATCATACTGTAAGATTCTATCCAATTTATCTATCTATCTATCTATCTCTATCTATCTATCTATCTATCTAACAAACAATCTATCTATCTATCTATCTATCTATTATCTATTCTATATATTATGTCCTGTCAATCCATCCATCTATTTTTACCCAAATTAGGATTAGATAACATTGTGATAAAACATTATGATATATTTACACGCACCACGGAATCTCATGCGTCGTTTATCTAAATTTATTAAATTCGCCAAACAATTAAATATCACCTCCACACGCCCACACGCCCCACACGCCCCACACACCTCCACACACCTCTACATCTAAACACGCCCCACACACCCCCACACCTCTACACGCCCCACACACCTCTACACGCCCCACACACCTCTACACGCCCCACACGCCCCCCCACACGCCCTACACACCCCACACACCCCACACACCTCTACACGCCCCACACACCCCACACACCTCTACATGCCCCACACACCTCTACACGCCCCACATGCCCCACATGACCCACACACCCCCCACCTTTACACGCCCCACACGCCTCACCACCCACACACCTCTACACACCCCACACACCTCCACACACCTCTACACGCCCCACACACCTCTCACACGCCCCACATGCCCACAAACACGCCCCACACACCTTTACACGCCCCACACGCCTCCACACGCCCCACACGCCCCACACACCTCAACACGCCCCACACCCCACACGCCTCCAAACGCCCCACATGCCCCACACGCCTCCACACGCCCCACACGCTCCCACACCTCTACACGCCCCACACGCCCCACACACCTCCACACGCCCCACACACCTCTACACGCTCTACACGCCCTACACGCCGCACACGCCCCACACACCTCCACACGCCCCACACACCCCACACGCCCCACACACGCCCCACACGCCCCACAACACCTCTACACGCCCCAAACAAGCAATCAGGAAGTGGGTGCAGGACGAGGCGATTGATCGACACAAGGGAAGGTGGAGCTTAAAACCTTTTGTGTTTTTATCTATTTTACGATGTGCATAAGATTAACACCCATGAGACGTTCCTTTATGTAGCGGTTTCCGGGTAACGAAATACATTATTGGGTCGAATACTGGGTAACTGGTTTAATACTGGTGAAACTGGTTAAAGGTTTTATGGTGGTTTTTACACTATTCAATATCCATCATTTATTATGATGATGATGATGATTATTATTACTATTATTATATTAATTGGTATTATGCAAATTTTTTTTATTATTATTATTTCTTTTTACAGGGGAAACCGTATGTGTTCGACCGAGTTCTGCCTCCAAACTCAACCCAAGAGCTGGTGTATGATGCCTGCGCCAAGCAAATCGTCCAAGGTGTGACGTAGTGGATAGACAAATAGATGAGAAAGAATGAAGGATTGATATATATATATATATATATATATATATATATATATATTCTATATATATATATATATATATATACAGCATTTGGCAGACCCCCTTATCGAGAAGTGACTTACAATGGAGAATTGAGGGTTAAGGGCCTTGCTCAAGGGCTCAAGGGCCCACCTTAATAATATATAATAATAATAATAATAATAATAATAATAATTATTATTTGGAGGCACGGTGGCGTATTGGTTAGCACATTCGCCTCACACCGCCAGGATCTGGGTTCGATTCCCGCTCGGTCCATGTGTGTGTGGAGTTTGCATGTTCTCCCCGTGTGCCTCAGGAGGTTTTTCTCCGGGTTCTCCGGTTTCCTCCCCGTCCAAAAACATGCACGGTAGGTTGATTGGCACCTTGGAAATTGTCCCTAGTGTATATGTGTGTGTGAATGTGTGTGTGTGTGTGTGCCCTGCGATGGGTTGGCATTCCATCCAGGGTGTATCCTGCCTTAATGCCCATAGACGCCTGAGATAGGCACAGGCTCCCCGTGACCCGAGGGAAGATCGGATAAAGCGGTAGAAGATGAATGAATTAATTATTATTATTATTATTATTATTATTTATATACACACACATAGATATATATATATATATAATATATATATATATATTATTATATAATGGGAAAATGTATTATAATGTGTAATTTAAGATTTAAATTTTAAAAATGATTTATGACTTCTAAAACTGTACAATTATATCAAGGCACATTTAAAGATTTATTTATTGGCTTGTTTTAGTAAAAAAGTTTTTCATCCCTTTAATTTGACACCATCGTTATATAAAATGTGCATCATTGTCTGCCTTTAACGATCGATTTTCTCCACAGATGTTCTTGATGGATACAATGGGACCATCTTTGCTTATGGCCAGACTTCCTCAGGGAAAACACACACCATGGAGGTAAAATGCTGCAGTTTGTGACGCGCTGACTCCGCCCATTCCCTCAGCTTTATTCCCATAACACTCACATTCCTTCTTTCCCTCAGAACAGAAAAACCGAATCCAGTTTGTCAGTTTCATGCGAAAAATTTAACGTTATGCCGAAAATCCTACAATAGATTCAGAATCCGATTTTATTCATCACATAAACAATACGACAGGCAGCGATACGTTTTTTGATGACCGTCCAGCAAGTAAACATAATTTTAATATATAAATAATGTGGATAAGGGAAGAAACGTAGAATCAAAAAAAGTAGAGTAAAAAGTAATAAAAGTAACAAGAGTAATTAAAAAAGAGATATTATCTATATAAATATATATTAAATAGTAAAATATAAAAAAAAAAACATTCATTCAGGAAAGTGAAATCTCTCAATGCCGTAGATGTGAGACAAAATGGTGAGACGGAATGGTGAGATGGCGAGACAGAATGGTGAGATGGCGAGACAGAATGGTGAGACAGAATGGTGAGATGGAGAGACTGAATGGTGAGATGGCGAGACAGAATGGTGAGACAGAATGGTGGGATGGTGAGACAGAATGGCGAGAAAGAATGGTGAGATGGGTGAGACAGAATGGTGAGATGGCGAGAAGAATGGTGAGACAGAATGTACCTTAGATGGTGGACAGACAGAATGGTGAGAAGGAGGTTGATGGTGAACAGAATGAGACAGAATGGTGTAGAACGGAGAGAATGGCGAACTGGTGGCGCGACAGGAGACACAGAATGGTGGATGGGTGGGATGTGCAGAATGTGGAGAAAATGTGAGAAGAATGGCGAGAAAGAATGGTGAGACGGTGAGACAGAATGGTGAGAGAGAATGGTGAGACAGAATGGTGAGACAGAACAGAATGGTGAGACAGCATGGTTTGAGACAGAATGGTTGATGAGGACGAAGGGTGGTGATGACAGAATGGTGAGTGAGACAGATGGTGAGACAGAGACAGAATGGTGAGACAGAATGCTGAGACAGAATGGTGAGAAAGTGAGACAGAATGGTGAGACAGAATGGTGAGACAGAATGGTGAGACAGAATGGTGAGACAGAATGGTGAGATGGCGAGACAGAATGGTGAGACGAATGTGAGAGACAGAATGGACAGAATGGTGAGACAGAATGGTGAGACAGAATGGTGAGACGGTGTGACAGAATGGTGAGACAGAATGGTGAGAAGTGAGACAGAATGGTGAGACAGTGAGACAGAATGGTGAGACAGAATGGTGAGACAATGCATGAGTGAGACAGTGGCGAGAAAATACAGAGAATGGTGAGAAGAATGAATGAGACGGTGAGAGATGGCGAGACAGAATGGTGAGACAGCGTTGAGATGGTGAGACAGAATGTGAGACAGACAGAATGGTGAGACAGTGGTGAGACAGTGGTGAGAAGTGGACAGAATGGTGAGACGGCGAGACAGAATGGTGAGACAGAATGGTGAGATGGTGTGACAGTCAGACTAAATGTTGAGTTTGTGAGTGATAAAAGAAAGCTATATTCCCGCCTTGCAGGCAGCATTCCTGAGATGTACTGTACACAGGATTAACCTCCACGATGAGGCTCCAAACGGATTAAAATGATCATTAATCTCTTTTTCTCTTTAAGGATTAAAAAGACAAAAGAAAAAACAAGAATAAACGTGAGCAGCGTTTCACAATATGGAGCATAAACGCTGCCAATCAGTGACAGCCGTTTCCATGGAAACACACCGGGTTCTTTTATCCTGCAGAATATAAAGATTATACACATCAGACTGTAATCGGCACAGTTCACACACACACACACACACACACACACACACACACTCACACACACACAACACACACACACACACACACAAACACACAAACAACACACAACACCCACACACACACTCACACACACACACAACCACATCACACCACACACACACACACACACACACACACACACACACACACACACACACACACACACACAAACACACACACACACACACACACACACACACACACACACACACACACACACACACACACACACACACAAAACAACACACACACACACACACCCCACACCCACACACACCTCACTTTCACACCACTCACACCCACACCGACACATCACACCCACAACACACCACCCAATACCCACAACACACAACCCACACACACAACACACAAAACCCATTTCGAAAGATAAAAATCAACAAAAGAAATAATGAAAGAAATAAAAAAAAGAAAGAATGAGAGAAAAATGTAAAAAGACACGCAACAAAAATAGCAGGAAAAAAGAATTCAAAAGCAAGAAAAAAATAAAGAATGAGAGAAAGAAGGCAAGCAAAGAAAGAGAAATAAAAAAGAAAGAAAGAAAGAAAGCAATGAAAGAAAGAAAAAAGAAAGAATGACAGAGAAAGAACGAGAGCCAACAAAAATAGCAACAAAATCAGGTGAAATAATGAATATGAAAGAAAGGAAAAGAAAGCATGCCAAGAAAGAGATTAAAAGAAAGAAAGAAGAAAGAAAGAAAGAAAGAAGGAGGCAACAGTAGAAAGATAAAAGAAAAAGCAACAAAGAATAACAAATTAAAAGAGAAAAAAACGTGTAGAAAAAGCAGCAAAAGAAAATGAAAGAAATTAGCAACAAATAGAAAAAAAAGAAAATGCAACAATAATAAAAGACGCAACAAAAATGGGTGTGAAAGAAAGCAAAAAGAAAGACTGAGAGAAGAAAAAGAACAAGAGAGAGTGAGAGATGTGTCTTTAATAAGATCTGTAAATGTTCCACTCAGGGGAATCTCCACGACCCGAACCGCATGGGCATCATTCCTCGCATCGCTCAGGACATCTTCGACCACATTTACTCCATGGATGAGAATCTTGAGTTCCACATTAAGGTAATGATGTTTACACACTTTACACTTTTTAAACTTTACATACTTGACTTTTTAAACTTTGCAGGCTTTACACTTTTTAAACGTTGCACTTTGCACACTTTACACACTTTGCACTTTTCAAACTTTACACGCTTTACACATGCTTTACACTATTACACACTTTACAAACTTCACACACTTTACACTTTTGAAACTTTACACACTTTACACATGCTTTACACTTTACACACTTTAAACTTTTGAAACTTTACACACTTTACACTTTGCATACTTTATCCACTTTCCGCTTTTCAAACTTTACACTTTTTACACATGCTTTACACTTTACACACTTTACAAACTTCACACTTTACACTTTTGAAACTTTACACACTTTACACTGCTTTACACTTTACACACTTTAAACTTTTGAAACTTTACACACTTTACACTTTATACTTTATCACTTTCCGCTTTTCAAACTTTACACTCTTTACACATGCTTTACACTTTACACACTTTAAACTTTTGAAACATTACACACTTTACACTTTACATACTTTATACACTTTGCACTTTTCAAACTTTACAGGCTTTACACATGCTTTACACTACACACTTTACAAACTTCACACACTTTACACTTTTGAAACTTTACACACTTTACACATGCTTTACACTTTACACACTTAAAACTTTTTAAACTCTACATACTTTACTTTTTAAACTTTACACGCTTTACACTTTTGAAACTTTACACACTTTACTTTTTAAACTTTACACACTTTACACTTTTTAAACTTTAAACACTTTACTCATTACACACTTTACACACCTTACACATTTTAAAGTTTACACACTTTACACTTTTGAAACTTTACACACTTTACACACTTTACTTTTTAAACTTTACTCACTTTACACTTTTTAAACTTTACACACTTTACTCATTCCACACTTTACACACCTTACACGTTTTTAACTTTACACACTTTACACACCTTACACGTTTTTAACTTTACACACTTTACATGTTTTAAACTATACATTTACACATTACACACTTTACACTTTTTAAACTTTACACACTTTACACTTTTTAAACTTTACACACTGTACACTTTTTAAACTTTACACACTTTACACTTTATACACTCCAGAGCAGGAAATCACAATATGCTTTTAAAATTTTTTTTTATCTCTGTTCGCTCTTAAAATAAACTCTGAATTCCTGGGAAAATGTGTCCCAATACTTTTGTGCCGTTTATTTTCATATGTGTGTGTGTGTGTGTGTGTGTGAGTGTGTGTTTGTGCACTGCTGTTATTATTTTGTGTAGTGTAATAGAAGGATGTAAGTGTACATGAACATACACACATGAAACACACACTCAGGAGGAAACATGTCCATCTGTCATGTGTGTGTGTGTGTGTGTGTGTGTGTGTGTGTGTGTGTATGTGTGTGTGTATGTGTGTGTGTGTGTGTTTGTGTGGGCCAGGCCCAATCATTTCCACATCACTGCTCACACACTGAATCTCCAAACATGAGCGAGTGTAAAGAAATACAGAGCTAAAGGAGAAAGAAAAAAATGGTAAAAAAAGTAAAAATAAAGAAAGAAATAAAAAATCTAAAAAGGAAATCAGAAAGAAAAAAATATGAAAAAAGTATGAAAAAGAAAGAAAGGGAGAAAGAAAGAAAGAAAGAGAAAGAAGAAGAAGGAGAAGACGATGAAAAAAGAAAAAGAGAAAAAAGAAAGGATGATGATATAGAAAGAAAGAGCTAAAAAAAAAGTTTAGAAGAAAGAAATAAACAGTTAAGAAAAAAGTAAAAAGAAAGAAAGAAAGAAATTGCCAAGAATAGGTAAAAAGAAAGAAAGATAGAAAGAAAGAAAGGAATTGGGCAAGAAAATGTAGCAATGTAAGGATAAAAAAAAGAAAGAAAGAAAGAAAAAAAGAAAGAAAGAAAGGCACAAATGTAGCAAAATGTTTGAAAGAAAGCAACAAACAAACAGATCCAAGAAAGAAAAAAAGAAGAAAAGAGAAATGAAACTGCATTCTGTATTATTTACATGTTGAATATTTTTTTCTTTATTTGTTGGCTGTGAGAGTAAATGATGCGATTATGGGATATAAATATAAATAATGTAATGATTGACGCGTCTTCGTTTCTCTTCAGGTTTCTTACTTTGAGATTTATCTGGATAAGATCCGAGACCTGCTCGATGGTAAGAATAATAAAAGTCATGTGACCTCAGAATTTTCCATCCAAATGTATTTTTACTGCAAAGAATTTTACTGCAAAGAGACAAACATTTATCTGTACATTTTATTGAACAAAGATAAGAAAGAAATGAAAGATTAAAAAAGAAAGAAAATGAAAGATAAAAAGAAAAACATTAAACAGTATAAAAAAGAAAAACCTGAAAGATAAAAGGAAAGAAAATGAAAGATAAAAAAAAGAAATATAAAACAAAAGAGAAAATGAAAAGATAAAAAAGAAAGAAAATGAAAAAAAAAAAAAGAAAATCAAGAAAGATGAAAGAAAAAAAAGAAAGAAAATAAAGAAAGGAAAAGAAAGATGAAAGATAAAAAAGAAAGAAAAAAAAGGAAAATGAAATATAAAAAAGAAAGAAAATAAAGAAAAGAAAGAAAATGAAATATAAGAGAAAATGAGAAAATAAAGATAAAAAAGAAAAAACGAAAGATAAAAAAGAAAGAAAATGAAATATAAAAAAGAAAGAAAATGAAAGATAAATATAAAAAAGAAAGAAAATGAAAGATAAAAAGAGAAAATATAAAAAAGAAAATGAAAGATAAAAAAGAAGGAAAATAAAGAAAGATAACCCCCGCCAACAAAAATTAAAATTAATATAAAAAAGAAATACACCTTAAAAAGATAAAAAAGAAAAAAAATTACATTACTACAAGAACGGAAATGAAAGATAAAAACAGATCGAGAATGAAAGATAAAAAGAGAGACACTTAAAGCTAACAAGATTCCCAATGACAACGATAAACACGCAATAACAACCCTAACACTAATCACCAAGCACTCCCCTGCCGATTCCCCCCGCCTCCAATTCCCTTCTCCCCCCCGCACTCCCATTCCTCCCCTCTTCCCCCATAAATAACATGCCCCTCCACAAGCACGACCACTGACCGCATCCAAAGCCCTACAATTCCATCTATACCTATATCACCCTTCCCTCTACAACCTACCCGACAACTCCCTCTCCCCCCTCCCTCCCCTTCCCTCTTCCCCCACGCCCTCCCCCGCCCTCGCCCCCCTAACTCCCCTTCCCTCTTCCCCACGCAAGCCCCTTCCCTCTCCCCCCTCCCTCCCCTTCCCTCTCCCCCCTGCCCCTCCACTTCCCTCTCTTCCTCTCTCCCTGTCCCTCTCCCCCCGCCAGCCCCCCTCCCTCTCCACCCTTCACTCCTTCCCGCTCACCCCTCCCGCCCCTTCCCGCTCCCCCCGCGCTCCCCTGCCCGTCTCCCCCCTCCCTCCCCTTCCCTCTCTCCCCTCCCTCCCCTTCCCTCTGCACCCCGCGCTCCACTTTCCTCTCCCCCCCGCCCCGCCCCTGGCCTCTCCCCCGCTCGCCCCTGCCCGCTCCCCCCGCTCTCCCTTCCCGGCTCCCCCCCTCACTCCCTGCCCTGTCCCCCCGCCCCCCCCTTCTCTCTTCCTCCCTCCCTCCCTTCCTCTCTCCCCCCCCCCCCCCTTCCCTCTCCCCCCCTCCCCCCCTTCCCCTCTACCCCCTCCCTCGTCCCTTCCCTCCCCCCCTCCCTCCCCTTCCCTTGTGTTCCCCCCTCTCTCCCCTTTCCGTTCCCCCCTCTCTCCCCTTCCCTCTCCCCCCTCGCGCCACTTGCCCTCTCCCCCCCTCCCTCCCTTCCCTCTTCCCCCCTCCCTCCCCCTTCCCTCTCCCCCCCTCCCTCCCCTTCCCTCTTCCCCCCTCCTCCCTGCCTGCTCCCCCCGCCCGCCCTGCCCGCTTCCCCAGCCCGCCCCTGCCCGCCTCCCCCCGCCCTCCCCTTCCCTCTTCCCCCCTCCCCCCCTTCCCGCTCCCCCCGCTGCCCCTGTCCCTCTACCCCCCGCGCTCCCCTCCGCTACCCCCCCTGCCCTCCCCTCCCGTCTCCCCCCCGTGCCCTCCCCTTCCGCTCCCCCCTGCGCTCCCCTTGCCCGCTCCCCCCGCGCGCCCCTTCCCGCTCCCCCCGCCCGCCCCTGTCCCGCTCCCCCCTCCCTCCCCTTCCCCGCTCCCCCCTCCCGCCCCTTCCCTCTCCCCCCCGCCCCCCCTGCCCTCTTCCCCCCCGCCCTGCCCCTGCCCTCTCCCCCCTTCCTCCCCCTTCCCTCTCCCCCCGCCCGCCCCTCCCTCTCCCCCTCCCTGCCCCTTCCCTCTCCCCCCGCCCTCCCCTGCCCTCTTCCACCCCTCCCTCCCCTTCCCTCTCCCCCCTCCCTCCCCTTCCCTCTCCCCCCTCCCTCCTCGTCCCTCTCTCCCCTCCCCTCCCTTCCTCTCCCCCCTCCCTCCCCTTCCTTCTCCCCCCCTCCCTCCTTCCCTCCTCCCCCCTCCCTCCCCTTCCCCTCCCCCCCAGAAAGAAAGGAAGAAAGAGAAAAAAAAGAAAGAAAGGCAGCGTGGCACGAAGAAAAGCCTCAAATCTGTGGGGGCAGGCTAAGATCTAGGGATATGTGGGGGTGGGTAGTTTCCAAAACCAATCTCGCCGTACACGAGGATAAAAACAGAGTTCCGTACGTGAAGGTGGGAAGAAATGATATAAAGAATAAAAATATAAAGAAATGAATAAAGAATTGAATAAACCCGAGTCTCTGTCGTTCCTGTCGTTTAAGGGCTGCACGGAGAGATTCGTGTCGAGTCCGGAGGAGGTGATGGACGTCATCGATGACGGCAAAGCCAATCGCCACGTCGCCGTCACCAGTGAGCCAACGAGACCGCCGTGTTTTTAACGTAACATTCATCGGAATTTAGCGTTGTTTTTATGTGCCGTTCCTTTCGCGGTTTCAGACATGAACGAGCACTCGTCCCGCAGTCACAGCATCTTCCTCATTAACATCAAACAGGAGAACATGGAGACCGAGAAGAAGCTCAGCGGGAAACTTTACCTGGTGGATCTGGCAGGAAGTGAAAAGGTTTTCTTTTTTCCCCTCCGTTTATCCCTCGCTTTAGAGGATCAAAGAGATCATCATAATTAGTTCAAAGCAATTCAAAACCATTTACCATCATTTGAATAAAGAAAGAAAGAAGAAAGCAATGAGAGAAAGAAGAACAAAAAGAACATAAAGAAGGAAAGAAAGAAACAACAAGAGAAAGAAAATATGAAAGGAACAGAAGAAAGAAATAAGATGAAAGAAAGAAAACCACAAAAGAAAGAAAGAACAACAAAAAGGAACAGAAAGAAAGAAACAAATAAACAAACAAACAAACAAAAAAAAAAAAAAAAAGAGCAACAATTTATTATAATATTGTAAAACATTAAAATGATTATAAAAGAAAAAAGTAAAAAAAGAAAGAAAGAAAGAAAGAAAGAAAGAGCATCAAAATTAATAGAAAAGAGCAACAAATTATTATATTATATTATAGTATACAAAATATATTAAAAATAATGAATTGAAAATAGTAAGAAAGAATAGCAGAAAAAAGAGGAAAAAAGTTGAGAAGGAAGAAAAAAAAATAAAGAAAGAAAGAAAGAAAGAAAGAAAGAAAGAAAAAGTTAGAACGAAAAAAAGAGAGAATGAATGCAACAAAGAATGAAAGGAAAGGGTAAAAGAAAGAAAGAAAATATCTAAGAAAGAAAAGAAAGAAATAAAGAAAGAAAGAAAGAAAAGAAAAAGAAAGAAATAAAGAAAGAAAAAAAGAGCAACAAATGTAAGAAGAAAATAAAAGCAACAATTATTATAAAGGAAAGATCGTATAAATAGGATGATAAAAAAGAAAAAAGAAAAGAAAGAAAGAAAGAAAGAAAAAAGAAAAAAAAGGGTTCTGTTGGTGTTTAATGGAGAAATGAAATGAAAAATGTTAAATAAAGTAAAAGTGAATTTTTGGATCTGATTGTGATTTTTGTGATATTTTAATATTGAAGTAAAAAATTCATCCACATAATAAATATAAATCATTTTACTCCAGTAAACAAGTGTGAGTTAGTTTACACGTTGTCATGCGACTCCCTCATCCTCCTCTCTCTCTCTCTCTCTC
>JACRUU010000018.1:20168597-20171097 GCA_030449085.1 Kryptopterus vitreolus | reverse complement strand
CACTTTAACCTCTGAGAGATACCCCCCCTTCCCTATTCAGCTTCTATTGGACTTTTCAGCGTCTTTTCTTCGGTCTCTTTAGAAACTCGTCGACTTTAAAATCATTATTTACAAAAGTCCGAACCCTGTTCCTGCGACGAGACGAATCGACGTCCCATCAGCGACTCCACGTCGGATTTCCAACCCCCGAACAATCCTGCGCTGACCCCTGATTATGCAACCGCCAGGAACCCGAGCCAAGGCTCAATCCATATACGCCGAGCGCTCCTTACAAAGCGCCTTAATGTCCCGCGCTCGGCCGTTTTCCCAAGCGTTCTTCACTCGGGAAGACACAGGAACTTTTTTTTTTGTACCTTTGTTCTTTTTTTCGTACCCAAAAGCATCTCGTGCTCCTGAAAGTTAATTAGGCGAGATTTTTCCACACAGTAAAGTTAATTCTGACCTGGAACGACTTACGATAAACGTGAAGGTTTAAAGGTTACTTTGGAAATGTAATAGGATTATAAAGTATCCAAAATGCAATAAGAAAAAGTAACTGATTACTGTTGATTACTTTTATTTGTCCACTAGGGGGCACTTTAAGTTAACATTCTGAGCCAAAAAAAGGCAAATCTTTAACATTTTAAGTAAATAAATTTTTTTCTTCTCATTAACTGTAACAAATTACTGTCACATTTATTATGTAATTAAATTCCGTAGCGCCGTGACGTGTAACTTGTTACTCCGCGACACGGATCATCGCACAGGAGTAGAAGTACTAGTAGAAGTAGTAGTATCCCGGTATCGCAGTGTTGCCGCCACTCTTGGGTCCTTGATCAAGGCTTGTTAACCCACCAGGGGGCGCTGTATTACGACTACCTTATCTAACCATAAGAGGAGCTCCCTAGAAGGAGGGATCTTTTCTGATCCCAAACATGGAAAGCAGAACTTCAGACAGCGAAATGGAACCGTGAGCCTCGGACTTTGTGGTAAAATTTAAGGAAGAACCGCAGACGCTATTCTATCTTACCGTTCTTTTATTTGCTGCCGTGCTGTTGTTGTTGTTGTTGTTGTTGTTGGTGGTGGTGCTGCTGCTGCTGAGCTGCTTGCATGTGGTTGGGGTGATGACGCCGTGGGCTTTGAACCCCGCCTCCCCTGATGCCATGGCCCGGAGAGCCAGAGGCTGCTTGTTGATGTTGATGATGATGATGGTGGTGGTGGTGATGTCCGGATGATGCGTGGTGTCCTGCACGAATCGGCTTGGCTACAAGACATAACAGGGAACTTTTTGGTCGAGGGAAACATTTGGGAAGATATCCAATAATATTCAAAAGCGGTTCAAAATTAGATATAAATGTGAATATGTCGCCATCTTGTGGCTGCAATGCGTAACGCTGATTACTAAATATCCTAAAAGCTGTAGAGCAATATCTAATTTATGTGTGAATATGTCGCCCTCTTGTGGCGGTAATAAATAACGCTGATAACAAAAAATCCAATGACATTAAACGTTCAATAAATGCGAATAATGCGCCCCCTTGTGGCGGCAATACATGCATACATATCCTACAATACATATCGTATAACATTAAAAAGCTGTAGTTCAATATTTAAATTGAGTGTGAATCTGTCGCCTCCTTGTGGCGGTAATAAATAACGCTGATAACAAAAAATCCAATGATAAACGTTCAATAAATGCGAATAATGCGCCCCCTTGTGGCGGCAATACATGCATACATATCCTATTATACATACATATCGTATAACACTTTAAAAGGCTGTTGTCCAAAATTTAATTTAAGTGTGAATATGTCGCCCTCTTGTGGCGGTAATACATAAAGCTAATAACTATATACCCTATAATATTAAAAGTTTATTAAATATGAGTAAGGGGCACGGTGGTTTAGTGGTTAGCACGTTTGCCTCACACCACCAGGGTCCGGGTTCGATTCCCGTCTCGGCCATGTGTGTGTGGAGTTTGTGCATGTTCTCCCCGTGCCTCAGGGGGTTTTTCTCCGGGTTCTCCGGTTTCCTCCTGGTCCAAAAACATGCACGGAAGGTTGATTGGCACCTTGGAAAATTGTCCCTAGTGTATGAATGTGTGTGTTTGTGTGTGTGTGTGTGTCCTGTGATGGGTTGACATTCCATCCAGGGTGTATCCTGCCTTAATGCCCATAGACGCCTGAGATAGACACAGACTCCCCGTGACCCGAGGGAAGATCGGACAGAGTGGTAGAAGATGAATGAATGAATGAATAAATGTGAGTAATTCGCCCCCTTGTGGCCGCAATACATAACTTTCTGAAAGTTTCTGGACAGACACTGACCGATCTGTGCCGTGTGGTTTTTGGCCCTGGCCTGGTTTTTGGCCCTGACCGCCTTCTTTGATTCTCTCCACCTCCTGCTGGTATCGCTTGCGGTCTCTCATTGCGTTCTCCTTCGCCTCCCTCAACGCCGCCTCGAGGGATTTCACTCGCTCGGCCGTGGCTCGAAGACGTTTCTCCAGCTTGGGCAGTTCGCA
>JACRUU010000018.1:20158597-20166097 GCA_030449085.1 Kryptopterus vitreolus | reverse complement strand
TTTGCAAAATAAAAAGAAAGAATAAAGCCAATTGCACATCTGTCAGATCGCTGAGTCGTGTGTATATCAGCCTGATGACGCAATAACGCACTGACTTTACATTTTACTTCACATGTCCTGAGGCTCGTACGCCCTAAACCTGAATCCAAAAGCACATCTGGATCAGGAACCACCCCAGATACGTCCCAACACTTACCATCCTGACCCGCATGTTAAGATCATCGATGAAGAGTTTGCGCAGATCGTGAAGAGTTTGGAGTTCTTTTATCTGCGATCAGGAGAAAATTACATTAGAGAAAATATGAATTCATAAAATGAATAATTAAATTTTATATAATTTTATATATATATAACATAGGCTTTTGTGAACCTACCACAGTCTCTTCAAGACCCTTCAGGTCCTCCTTGGCCTGCTCCCGTTTCTCATTTAATAAACTAATTCACAAAGACAAAAGACACATTTCTCAAAAGTTCATAAGGACAAAAAAAAAAAAAAAAAATATATATATAATATATATATATATATATATATATATATATATATATATATTACTTACATTAGCTTTTGCAGTTTGTCGTCCTTCTGCTGCTCCTCCTCTTTTAGCTTGTTATAATCAGAAATGAGCTTCTTCTGTTCCAGCTGGAGAGACTGGTTAATACTGGGAAAGGGAAAAGATGGTAAAGATGTTTGTCATTTAATTCTCGCACACAATAATCATTAAAAAAGATCCATTCATGAGATCCAATCGTTTTTCAAAAAATCCCAAAAAAATATTTATGGAAAAGAACAAACTGATGGATAACAGGTACGTAAAACTGGGTGAGATTGGGGGCGGGGTTACGGTTGTGCTCGGGGGAGGGATTAAGTTGGGGGAGGGGTTAATGTTGAAGGCAGGGTTGGAGTTGGGGGATGGTTTAATTTTGGAGGTGGCGTTAGGGTTGGGGATGGGTTCATTTTGAAGGTGTGGTTAGGGTTGGGGGATGGGTTAATTTTGGAGGCAGGGTTATGATTTGGGGATGGGTTAATGTTGGGGTGGGTGAAGGTTGGAGGATGGGTTAATATTGGAGTCGGGTATACAGTTGGGGGATGGGTTAATGTTGGTGGGGTTAGGGTTGGGGATGGGTTAACGTTGGAGGTGGGGTTAGGGTTGGGGTGGGTTAATGTTGGAGTGGGGTTAGGGTGGGGATTGGTTAATGTTGGAGGGGTGGGGTTAGGGTTGGGGATGGGTTAATGTTGGAGTTGGGGTTAGGGTTGAGGGATGGGTTAAAGTTGAGGTGGGGTTAGGGTTGAGGGATTGGTTAATGTTGGAGGTTAAGGGTGAGGGATTTAATGGAGGTGGGGTTGGGGAGGGTTAATTGGGTGGGGAGGGTTGGGGATGGGTAATGTTGGAGTTGGGTTAGGGTTGGGTGGGGTTAGGGTTGGGGTTAGGGTTGGGGATGGGTTAGTTTGAGGTGGGGTTAGGGTTGGGGATGGGTTAATGTTAGAGGTGGGGTTAGGGTTGGGGATGGGTTAACGTTGGAGGGGGGTTAGGGTTGGGGATGGGTTAATGTGGGTGGAGGTGGGGTTGGGGGGGTTAGGGTTGAGGGATTGGAGGGGGGTTAGGGTGGGTTAATGTTGGAGGTGGGGTTAGGGTTGGGGATGGGTTAATGTTGGAGGTGGGGTTAGGGTTAATGTTGGAGGCTGAGGGATGGGTTAATGTTGGAGGTGGGGTTAGGGCTTGAGGGATGGGTTAATGTTGGAGGTGGGGTTAGGGTTGGGGATGGGTTAACTTGGGTTGTTGGATGAGGGATGGGTTAATGTTGGAGGTGTTGGGTTGGAGGTTGGTTGGGTTGGGGATGGTTAATGTTGGAGGTGGGGTTAGGGTTGAGGGTTTGTTGATGGGGTTAGGGTTGAGGGATTGGGTTAATGTTCGTGGTTAGGTGGGGTTAGTTTGGGGAGTTCTTTCATGATTGGTTGGTTCGGTTTGCGGGGGTTATGGGGTTTGTGATGGGTTGGTGGGGTTCGGGTTGGCGGTGGGGTTAGGGTTAGGGGGTTGTTGGAGGTGGGTTGGGGGTTAGTAGTTGGGTTTAGGGTTGGGGATGGGTTAATGTGGGGTTAGGGGTTGCGTGATTGGGTTGGCTGGTTCATGTTGGCGGGTGGGATGTTGGGTTGAGGGATGGGTTAATGTTGGATGGTTGGGGTTCGGGTTGAGGCTTGGGGTTAATGGGGGTTGCTAGTTGGGACTGGTTGGGGTTGGTGGGTTAATTTTTTCGGTTGGGTTTCGAGGGTATGGGTTAATGTTGGAGTTTTAGGTTGGGTTTAATGGGCTGTTGGTTGCGGATGGGGTTTCTGGGTTATCGGTGGGTTCTGGTTGCCTAGGTGGTGTTTAGTTGAGCTTGGTTCCTTGTTGGCGTTGGGGGTTTAGGGTTTTTTGTTTTTGGGTTGGGGTTAGGGTTGAGGGCTGGGTTAATGTTGGAGGTGGGGTTAGGGTTGAGGGATGGGTTAATGTTGGAGGTGGGGTTAGGTTGCCTGGTCTTTTTTTAGTTGGAGGGTTAGGTTGGGTTGTTAATTGTTTGCTGTTTAGGGTGGGGTTGGGTTGGGTTAGGGATGGGTTAATGTTTTTGGTTGGGGTTAGGGTTGGGGTTCGGTTTATGAGGGATTTGGCTGGGTTTCGGTGGGCCGATTGGGTTAAGGTGTTTCGGAGGTTGGTTCCTTAGGCGTTATTCTGGCGGGTCGTCGGGTGGTGGGTTTTCCTGGGGTTAAGTGTTGGCTGGGTTAGGGTGGTTGTTAATGTTGGATTGGTTAATTAGGGGTTAGGGCTTGGGTTAATGTTTTTTATTTCTTTTTTTCCCGGGTTGATGGGTTAATGTTGGTTCTAGGGGTAGGGTTTTATGTTGGCGGCATGGTTACAGTTGGGCTATTGGTTAAAGTTAGGGTTGGTTAAGGTTGGGGCGGGGTTACACCGGGGGGGCTGCGCTAGGGTTGGTTAAGGTGGTTAGACCTGGGGGGGCGAGGTTAGGATGAACATGAGATTCAAACGTAAAATTTTTTGACATCTTCTAATGATTTGATTTAATAGCTTTAAACTATTTAAACATATAAAGTCGGGTTAGGAATATGTTTAAGACGGATTGTACAATTTACGCTACTGTAACGCCACGTCAGTTATGTATATTTTTTTATTAAGCCCTCAACTCTTTAAGCTCGTCCAGGATCTTCTGCTTCTCGTCAATCTCGTCTCGCAGGCGTGAGAGCTGCTTCTGATGGGCATCGCGGTGACCTTCCATCTGCTCCTGCAGCGCTTTCTACACACGCAAATCATTATTGGAACATTTGGATCCTAATGAATGTCATGTAAATACATTAAAAATGCTTTATAACCATTAAACTATATTTGAATGTGAATTGAGGTGAAAGAGAGAACGTCCTTCTCTACCTTCATCTCTTCTGCATCCTTCATCTTGTTCATGTGTTCCTTCTCCTTGTCCATCACGGACACCTCGTGCATCCTCCCTAGATTAGAAAGAAAGGAAGACGTGTGGGAGCCCTAAGACTGGTGTAAAAGCTGATCTGGGATTGATGCCTATATACTTTGAAAGCGAAACCCCATGGAGGTAAATCTGAAGGCGAATGAAGATGTTTGTACGAGACGCACCCTGAGCGTGAAGTTTGGCCAGCTCCTCCATCAGCGAGTCGTGGCTCTCCTCCAGCTTCCTCTTCTTTTGCTCCATGTTCTGCATGTAGTCGCTCAGGGATTTGATCTTGGCCTGGAGCTGGAGCGGTCAGACACAGACACGCTCAGACTTTATGAACCTTTCTCAAAGCACATAAACAGGTTCAAACATCCGACTGCACACAAGTGTTGCTTTTTGTGACAATCAGAGGCCTGAGTATGTTTATATATATATATATATATATATATATATATAATACATGGTATATATCCTATATATATATATATATATATATATATATATAATATATTATATATATGTAAACATGGGTGTGTGTATATATATGTATAAGTATACGTATATACCCCCATGTTATACATATATATATATATATATATATATATATATATAGATATATATATATATATAGATATATATATATATATATATATATATCTTGATTCCTTCCATGATGTTCCCTCTACATTTTACTATTTAGTATCAGCCGTTTCCTGGGATATCTTTTTTTTGTACTTCTTCTTAGCTCTTTCTTTCTTTTTTTTAGATTTTTGTTTGTTTGTTTGTTTCTTTCTTTCTCTCTTTCTCCTTGTCTTTCGTTTTCCATACTTTTTCTTAGCTCTTTCTATCTTTCTTCTTTCTTTCTTCTTTCTTTCTTTCTTTCTTTTTTAGAGTTTTGTTTCTTTCTTTCTTCCTTTCTTTCATTCATTCTTTTTACTTTTTTCTTAACTCTTTCTCTATTTTTCTTCTTGCTTTTTTTTTTAGCTCTTTCTGTCTTGCATAATTTTTTTGTTGCTATTTTTGTTGTGTCTTTCTTTTTCTCTTTCTCCCTGTCTTTTTTTCATACTTTTTTCTTAGCTCTTGCTATCTTTCTTCTTTCTTTCTTTCTTTTTTTTGTTTTTTTTACTTTTTTCTTTGTTTTTTTTTCTTTCTTTCTTCTTTTCTTTTCTACTTTCTTCGGAGCTGGAGCGGTCAGACAAAGACACACTAAGAAATGACTTTATGAACCTTTCTCAAAGCACATAAACAGGTCCAAACATCTGACTGCACACAAGCGTTGCTTTTTGTGACAATAAGAGGCCTGGGTATGTTTATATATATATCTTGATCCTTTCCATGCTGTTCCCTCTACAATTCACTATTTAGTATCAGCCGTTTCCAAAAAAATTTCCTGGGATATGCAATCCCCTTTCTCGACCACTAGAGGGAGCCATTTGCCCCGCCGACTCTGAAAGCTATGGCAAACATGGGCGTGTGACGTGTCGAAGCGCTAGTCTCGCCGAGGAGAATCGCGTCTCGAGCCTTGCACAGGCATCAGAGCGTGCACAGCCACGAACGCATCCCGACTGACCTGTGAGATGAGGAGCTGGCAGGACGCGAGCTCTTTCTCGTTGGCCTGAATCTTACGGCCCGTTTCCGCCTGAGCCCCTTCCAGCTGTTTGCTGCGGTTCACCAGCGACTTCACCTCCGATTTCATTTTGCTGATGTACAGGCGTGCCATAGTGAACTCCTCTTCCATCCCTCCAGGACCCTCTGCTGTCTGACAGAGGCAAAAGAGGGCACCACAATCGTTCATATATATATATATATATATTATATTATATATATATATATATATATATATATATATATATAATATTCATTCATTCATTCATTCATATCTACCACCGCTTTATCCGATCTTCCCTCGGGTCACGGGGAGTCTGTGCCTATCTCAGGTGTCTATGGGCATTAAGGCAGGATACACCCTGGATGGAATGCCAATTAGGTATCATACATTATTCATACATTAGGTACAATTTTCCAAGGTGCCAATCAACCAACCGTGCATGTTTTTGGACCGGGTGGAGGAAACCGGAGAACCCGGAGAAAAACCCCCGGAGACACGGGGAGAACATGCACAAACTCCACACACACATGGCCGAGACAGGAATCGAACCCGGACCCTGGCGGTGTGAGGCGAACGTGCTAACCACTAAGCCACCATACCCCCTATATATATATATATCCATCCAAGCGTGCGTCCATCTTACCGCCTTGAGGTCGCTGGTGCCGATGACGCTGCCGATCTCCCCGAGTTCTCGCAGCAGCATGCCCAGGATCTCCGCAGATCTCTTCTTGTGGTGTCCACTGACCTCCTGCAGCATCGCCAGATCCCTTTCTACCGTGGACAGCAGGGTCTGTAACGAGAACCAACCAAACGTCTCCCAATCGTACAACACATCCACAAACACACTCTGCACCGGTCTCTCCACTGTTTCTGTCTTCACTTACATATATATATATATACATTCTCTTTTTCTTTCTTTTTTCTTTCTTTCTTTCTTTCTTTCTCTCTTTCTTTCTTTATTTTTTCACTTTTTTCTTAGCTTCTTTCTTTCTTTCTCCCTTTCCCCCTTTCTATTTTGTACTTTTTCTTTAGCTCTTTCTATCTTTCTCTCTTTCTCCCTTTCTTTATTTTTCACACTTTTTTCTCAGCTCTTTCTTTCATTCTGATTTATTTTTAGGTTTTTGTTTATTTGTTTGTTTCTTTCTTCATACTTTTTGCTATTTTTGTTTTGTCTTTCTTTCTTTCTTTCTCTCTTTCTCCCTTTCTTTTTTGTACTTTTTCTTAGCTCTTTCTTTCTTTCTTTCTTTCTTTCTGATATATTTTTAGGTTTTGTTTGTTTGTTTGTTTCTTTTTACTGTTTTCTTAACTGTTTCTTTCTTCATACTTTTTTTAGCTCTTGCTTTCATACTTTTTGTTATTTTTGTTGTGTCTTTCTTTATTTCTTTCTTTTTAGGTTTTTGTTTGTTTGTTTCTTTCATTCTTTTTACTTTTTTCTTAACTCTTTCTTTCTGACATTTTTTTTTTGCTATTTTTGTTGTGTCTTTCTTTTTCTCTTTCTCCCTTTCTTTCGTTTTCATACTTTTTTCTTAGCTCTTTCTGTCTTTCTTCGTTCTTTCTTTTTTCTTTCTTTCTTTCGTTCTTTCTTTCTTTCTTTCTTTCTTTTTTTTACTTTTTCGTAGCTCTTTCTTTCTTTCTTTTTTAGATTTTTGTTTGTTTGTTTGTTTCTTTCTTTCTTCTTACTTTTTTTAGCTCTTCCTGTCTTAAATAGTTTTTTTTGCTATTTTTGATGTGTCTTTCTTTCTCTCTTTCTCCCTGTCTTTCTTTTTTCATACTTTTTTTTAGCTCTTTCTATTTTTCTTTCTTTCTCTTTTTCTTTTTTGTGCTTTTTCTTAGCTCTTTCTTTCTTTTTTTTTGATTTTTGTTTGTTTGTTTGTTTCTTTTTACTTTTTTCTTAACTCTTTCTTTCTTTACTTTTTAGCTCATTTCTGTCTTACTAGTTTGTTTTTTTTCTTCTTTTCTATTTTTCTTATCTTTTTTCTTTCTTATTTTGCTTTCTTTCTTTCTTTCTTTCTTTCTACCACACTCTGTACCACAGTACACTGTAAACGTCTCCATCGTGACCTCGTTGTCGTACTCACGCTCTTCTGCGATAACTCGTCGTTTAGCTGGACGTTGCTCCGCCCTTTCTCCTCCAGCTCGTGGCTCTTTTGGTCGTAGTTGACGGCGAGTTCCTCCAGCGCTTGCAGCACCTCCTTCACCTCCTCTTTGGCGGCCTCGTGCTCGCGCTGCAGGCGGATCAGGTCGCTCTGGAGCTTCTCGCAGTCGTGCCGCGTCGATGCTAAAAGCTGTGAAGGGATCATCTCAACTCAATGAAGGGATTTGTTTACTTGGCTAAGACATGATACAGTGCTCCTAGGGGCCTTTACGGGGCCTTGATCAAGGGCCCAAGAGTCCCGAGACGTTTTACAAAAGAATTTCGTAAATTTCATGTATTTTAA
>JACRUU010000018.1:20143151-20158097 GCA_030449085.1 Kryptopterus vitreolus | reverse complement strand
GTAGTTTATGTGTCTCGTGATAGTGTTGTGTGTGTGTGTGTGTGTAGTGGGATTGTGTGTATAGTGATAGGTGTATTGTGTGTGTGTGGGGGGGTAGTGATAGGTGTAGTGTGAGTGTGTGATTGTGTAGTTTATGTGTATAGTGATAGTGTTGTGTGTGTATAGTGATGGTGGGATAGTGTGTATAGTGATAGGTGTATTGTGTGTGTGGGGGGGGGGTAGGTGATAGGGTAGGTGCGGTGTGATTGTGTAGTATGTGTTAGTGATCAGTGGTGTGTTGTGTGTGTGTGTGTAGTGATAGTGGATAGTGTGTAAGTGGTAGGCGTATTGGTGTGTGGGGGGGGGTAGTGATAGGTGTAGTGTGTGTGTGTGATTGTGTAGTTTATGTGTATAGTGATCAGTGTTGTGGGTGAGTGTGTATATATGCTAGTGGGATAGTGTGTGTAGTGATAGGGTATGTGTGTGGGGGGGTAGTGATAGGTGTAGTGTGAGTGTGTGATTGTGTAGTTTGTGTGTATAGTGATAGTGATAGGTGTAGTGTGTGTGTGTGATTGTGTAGTTTATGTGTATAGTGATTGTGTTGTGTGTGTGTATAGTGATAGTGGGATAGTGTCTATAGTGATAGGTGTATTGTGTGTGTGTGTGTGGGGGGTAGTGTAGTGTGAGTGTGTGATTGTGTAGTTTATGTGTATAGTGATAAGTGTTGTGTGTGTGTGTATAGTGATAGTGGGATAGTGTCTATAGTGATAGGTGTATTGTGTGTGTGTTGGGGGGGTAGTGATAGGTGTAGTGTGATTGTGTAGTTTTATGTGTATAGTGATCAGTGTTGTGTGTGTGTGTATAGTGATAGTGGGATAGTGTGTATAGTGGTAGGCGTATTGTGTGTGTGTGGGGGGGGTAGTGATAGGTGTAGTGTGTGTGTGATTGTGTAGTTTATGTGTATAGTGATAAGTGTTGTGTGTGTGTGTATAGTGATAGTGGGATAGTGTGTATAGTGATAGGTGTATTGTGTGTGTGTGGGGGGGGGGGTAGTGATAGGTGTAGTGTGTGTGTGATTGTGTAGTTTGTGTGTATAGTGTCAGTGGTGTGTGTGTGTGTGTGTGTGTATATGATAGTGTGTATAGTGATAGGTGTATTGTGTGTGTGTTGGGGGGGTAGTGATAGGTGTAGGTGTGAGTGTGTGTTGATGTGTATTTGTGTGTGTGATGTGTGTGTGTGTGTGTGGGGGGTAGTGATAGGTGTAGTGTGAGTGTGTGATTGTGTAGTTTATGTGTATAGTGATCAGTGTTGTGTGTGTGTGTATAGTGATGGTGGGATAGTGTGTATAGTGATAGGTGTATGTGTGTGTGGGGGGGTAGTGATAGGTGTAGAGTGAGTGTGTGATTGTGTAGTTTATGTATATAGTGATTAGTGTTGTGTGTGTGTGTGTGTGTATAGTGATAGTGGGATAGGTGTATGTGTGTGGGGGGGTAGTGATAGGTGTAGTGTGAGTGTTGTGATTGTGTATAGTTTATGTGTATAGTGATCAGTGTTGGGTTGTGTGTGTGTGTGTGTGTGTGGGTATAGTGATAGTGGGGATAGTGTGTATAGTGATAATGTATATATTATGTACAAGTATGGCTTCTTTCTGGATATATAAATGTCTGATTTTGTTGTTGTTGATTTGAGCTACGTATTTGGGTGTTCTGATTTGTGTGTGTGTGTGTGTGTGTGTGTGGGTGTGTGTGTGTGTGTGTGTGTGTGTTTGCACCTGCTTTGGGGGGGGGGGGGGGGGGGGAGAAGCAGTTGTCCAGCAGGTGCGCGGTGTGAATAGACTGGGATCTGCAGGGGCCTGTGAGCCGTTTTCTGTCTGCTGGTCAGAAATAACCGTGTTTATTTTTCTCTTTAATCTAAATACAAATTACTTTTGGATAAATTCTCATATCAGCTTTTATTAAGAATCGATTGCAGACGAATGTTAAAGAATGTGATCTCTTCTATTAATATTGGCACCCAAGACTTTATGGAAAAGTTCCCACATCTGATGCTTAGTAATATTTCAAGGCAGGTATTTTATATATATATGTGTGTGTGTGTGTGTGTGTGTAGTTGATTGTGTAGTTTGTGTGTATAGTGATTAGGTGCGTGCATTGTGTGTGTGAATATATATATATATATATATATATATATACCTATATATACTCATGTACTGATCCATCCCCATGTACTGATCCCCATGTACTGATTCTCATGTACTGATTGATGTACCATGTACTGATGATGCTGTACCATGTACTGATTCTCATGTACTGATTCTCATGTACTGATCTCATGTACTGATCTCATGTACTGATCCCATGTACTGATCTCCATGTACTGATCCCCATGTACTGATTCTCATGTACTGATCTCATGTACTGAATCTCCATGTTACTGATATCCATGTATATATATATATATATATATATATATATATATATATAGATATATATATATATATATATATAGATATATATATGGGGTTCAAATATTTAAGAGATCAATTGTTCCCTAATATATATATATATATATTATAGCTTTAGGGGAACAATGATATATATATATATATATATATATACACACACACACACACACACACGAAATTTTGTCAGCATGAATAATTGACATAATTAATAATTATATGAATAATAATGAAATTAATAATTATTTAGTAAAAACTCGAATCAATCATTGAGAGGTGGAAAAAAAGACACACGGTAGAGTTTGTGTGCGTACTGTGGAGAAGGAAGATGTTCTACTAAATGTAGTGAAAATGTGGTAAAGGCGTAAGAATGTGCAGTAATGGATCATATTTCCGTAAGTTATCTGTATTTTTAATCTTTTAATGCATCGATGGCTGGCGCTTTATTTCTTTTCTTTTACTTCGTATTCTTTTGCATTCCTTCGCTATTCGAGTGGATTAAAGTTTATCCTGAAACATCCAGCGTTGGCCAAATTCCGCCAGGCTGAACCGCTCCCTTCAGTTCCACACCCTCCGTCCGGGAGACGTGTATCTACAGAACGCCTCGCTGAGGAACGGGATTACCAGCGCGTCGACTGTTTTAATCAAATGTTGTGGCTTATAATGTGGTCTTGCGTATTCGAGTCCAGTCGTTCATGTCTTTGAGCCCCATGTACTGATCCCCATGCACTGATCCCCATGTATGCACTGATCCCCATGCATGTACTGATCCCCATGCATGTACTGATCCCCATGCACTGATCCCCATGATTCTCATGTACTGATCCCCATGTACTGATTCTCATGTACTGATCCCCATGTACTGACTGATCGTACTGACATTCTGATCTCATGTACTGATCCCCATGTACTGATCCTCATGTACTGATCCCCATGTACTGATCCATGTATTGATCCCCATGTACTGATTCTCATGTACTGATTCTCATGTACTGATCCCTCATGTACTGATCCCCATGTACTGATCCCCATGTACTGATCCCTCATGTAATGATTCTCATGTATGTATGATTCTCATGTAATGATTCTCATGTAATGATTCTCATGTAATGATTCTCATGTACTGATTCCCATGTAATGATTCTCATGTAATGATTCTCATGTAATGATTCTCATGTAATGATTCTCATGTACTATCCCCATGATTCTCATGTATGTAATGATCCTAGATTCTCATGTACTGATTCTCATGTACTGATTCTCATGTACTGATTCTCATGTACTGATCCCCATGTACTGATCCCCATGTACTGATTCTCATGTACTGATTCTCATGTACTGATTCTCATGTACTGATTCTCATGTACTGATCCCCATGTACTGATCCCCATGTACTGATTCTCATGTACTGATCCCCATTCTCATGTACTGATCCCCATTCTCATGTACTGATTCTCATGTACTGATTCTCATGTACTGATTCTCATGTACTGATTCTCATTCTGATCCCCATGTACTGATTCTCATGTACTGATCTCCATGTACTGATCGTCATGTACTGATCCCCATGTTCTGCTCCCCGTGTCTGGGGTCTATTAACGAAGTTCGGACGCCAAGAAATCTGTCATCGGCGTGATTCGTTACACCGCGTCTCTCTCTCTCTCGTACCTCATCGCTTTTCTTTTACCAGCGGTATCTCCCTCCTATCGGTCATCTTTCTCTGGAGAGACGTCTCCTCTCCTCTCCTCTTACGGCAGCTGTCACTGAGGAGCCTCTCCACGCCATTCCGGAGATCACAGGCGGCCTTGTACGCTTTGAAGTTGCTCGCGCAGATATCTGGAGAGAAGCCGTCTCGGATATGAGGGCACTTCCATTAGCCTGTCAGGCAGGCCGGCGAGCGACGCTCTCCGGATCACGTTCCCTCCCAAGTGCAGGCCAGGCGTGGGCTCGGGTAATAAGTGGAACTGTCAGGGCCTGGACGAGATGTTATGGATGGAAGATCTAAAGGGTTACATGGGGCGGGAGGGGGGGGGGGGGGGGGGGAGGGGGGGGGGGGGGGTTGGGGGGGGGGCTTTAGACAGTTGCACACGTCGAGCGAATTAGGGAATAAAACTCGAGAAGGAAAAAAAGCTAATATTGCATAATGAGATTAATTGCCTTTTATAAATTCAGTGTCTTTGAAAATTAAATATTATATTAAAACACACACTTATTTATATTTATATTTATATATATTATATATATATATATATATATATATATATATATATATATATATATATATATACACACACACACACACACATTTATTGTAGCCATTTGGGGCCTAAGAAATGTATAAAATAAAAAAAAAGATATATTAAAAAAATTATGTATAATTTATATACCAAACCGTGAATTTTTTTAACCATTAATTAATTAGTTAGTTAATTAATTAATTTAATAATTAAAAATAAAATTTTATTACCTCCTCATCCTATGTTATTCTTGATTCTTTTGTTTGTTTTGTTTCGTCTCCGCTTTGAGCTCTTTTTGGATTATTATAAAACTAAAAAAAAAAAAGTAGCCAAAAAAAGTATGGCTACTCGCTCCGAACTGGAAATTCTATTGGAAAAATAAAAATAGAACTATAATTTAATCACTATTTAAAAATAAAAACTGTGAATTGTGGTGAACTGTGAATTTCTATACCGGTCCTTTTTTTTTTTATTTATTTTTTTTATATAGATTTTTTATGTATTTTTTTTTCCCTACTGTTTATGCAATATTATATCAACACAAAATTATATCTATTAATCAGGGATCAGGCGCACATGGTTTACATTTATTTATTTTTTTAATTTTTTGCTTTCATGCTTTTGTGGCCGATTCTGACAAGGTCATTAACTGCATCTGCCTCCATCCGTTCACCTCCAGCCAATTACTGAGGAATCTCAAGAATGCTGTGTTTATCGCTCACGTTAAGGCGACTGGCTCTCGTTCGGACGTCGGACTCTTTGCTTTGGGAAGAAACGTCCCGCTGACGAACGTTCCAGGCAGGCAGCTGGATGGACAGGAAAGCCGTGAGGAACGCGGTGATACTGTAAAGGAATGGCAGAACCTTTAAAACACGCTTTGGGGAGGTTTATTAAAAAGTCCAGGAAAGAATTTCATTACACTTCTTTTTTTGGCTCGAATTAAAAGTGTGGCGTTAATGACGGTTTTCAGCGTCGTGTTCCGTCGGGTCGAACGATTTGTAGTACCGAAGCTCCTGGATGATCCCTGCTTACTTTTTTTTCCCGCTTTGGCATCAAGCAGGTCTTTTCCGAAGGTTATTTCCCTGCCTCCTGCTTAGACGAAGCGCAAATACTTTTGCTTAAGTAGATGTTTCGATTTCGCTTTAAATAGAGGTTTGGTGCTCTCCTTGAAGTAGCACGTACAATACCTAACCTCTCAGTTATTTACCCTCATCAGAGAGTAAACCCTCATTTATACCAAGGCAGCTTGGCATGCCATGACAACATGATTTAGGAGGGAGCGTATTTAGCGTACGGAGGAGGGTCGCGCCGCAGGCTACAGGAATCGCTTTCTGACATGCTTTTGGAAAAAGGAATGAGATGACATGAGGCATTTTGTTGCAATAGGGCTTTACGTGGGAGCGTCAAATAGTGCCCGGGTTTTCAATGGTGCTTTCGGAGGGGAATTTAGAATCTGGGCTTTAGTCGTGTTTAGGGTTGGGAATCGAAAATCCAGTCCAATTCTACCATCGGATAGTTGTCAAATAAAAAAATGTTATTCCTCTTATCGATCCCGATCATTAAAACGTTTTCTTTTCACCCGGAAATCTGCCGGGACCTTATGTGCCGCCAGGACCTTATTATCCAGGACCTTATGTGCATCTCCAATCCTGCCTTATGTGCATCTCCATGATCTGCCAGGACCTTCCAATGCCTTATGGGCATCTCCAATCTGCCAGGACCTTATGCGCATCTCCAATCTGCCAGGACCTTATGTGCATCTCCAATCTGCCAGGACCTTATGTGCATCTCCAATCTGCCAGGCATCTCCTTATGTGCATGCCAGGGCCATGGGCATCTCCAGGACCTTATGCGCTCCAGGACCTTATGTGCATCTCCAATCTGCCGCCTTAGGCATCTCTGCAGGACCTTATGTGCATCTCCAATCTCTGCCCTTATGTGCATCTCCATCTCCAATCTGCCAGGACCTTATGTGCATCTCCAATCTGCCAGGGCCTTATGGGCATCTCCAATCTGCCTAGGCATCTCCAATCTGCCCTTATGTGCATCTCCAATCTGCCTTATGGGCATCTCCAATCTGACCTTATGTGCATCTCCAATCTGCCAGGAACTTATGTGCATCTCCAATCTGCAGGGCAGGACCTTATGTGCATCTCCAATCTGCCAGGACCTTATGTGCATCTCCAATCTGCCAGGACCTTATGTGCATCCAATCTGCCAGGACCTTATGTGCATCTCCAATCTGCCAGGACCTTATGGGCATCTCCAATCTGCCAGGACCTTATGGGCATCTCCAATCTGCCAGGACCTTATGCTTATGCATCCAATCTGCATCTCCAATCTGCCACCGGGACCTTATGTGCATCCATCTCCAATGTGCATCTGCATCTCCAGGACTTATGGGCTTCCAATCTTGTGGGCATCTCCAATCTGCCAGGGCCTTATGGGCATCTCCAATCTGCCAGGACCTTATGTGCATCTCCAATCTGCCAGGACTTTATGTGCATCCAATTTTATTAACCTTATATGGTAATCTAAACCTTGCGCTGAATAAATTTTAGGATTAGGGTGTTGTATAAGAGATCGGGGTCGCCTTTAGTGGTGGTTTTGAAGATGCAGTTGTTGTTGTTTGTTGTCGGGACGTCCAGGGGAAGTTCATTCCACCACCTCGGTGTACCAGAACAGAGAAGAAGAAGCCTTGAGCTGATCTTTAGCTCTTCCCCTGAGAGAAGGTGGAAGCAGGCGAGCAGTGCGAGACGCTCTCAGGCGGCGATGGTGCGCTACGGGAGGTGATGAGGAGATTTCTGAGGGATGAAGATCCATGTTTGGTGTTTATAGACGAGCGTCAGTGTTTGGAATGTGATGCGTGAGAGCAGATACAGGAATGTCAGTGGAGCGAGAGCAGTAACAGTGGGGGGGGGGGGGTTGAGAGAGGATTTAGGCAGGTTGAAGACATTTGCAGTGGACGAATAGCGTTCTGAGGTAGAAGCTGCAGCAGAGAGTTACAGCAGTCCGGTTTTGAAATGTTGCGGTAACGCTCTACCGAAAACGTGACCAGAGCAAAAACGTTCTCAGAGTGACCACTTCCATTCCACCATTGTATTTAGGCTGCCATAGTAATACATATTGTCCCTCGAATGCTTGAGGGATTGTTCGAGGCCAGTGCATCATATCAGTGGCGCTGATAACCTGTGACCTGATCGACAAGGGGAACCTTAACCGCTCAGATAAGCACTAAACCGAGGCCGATGTCCATCCCATGAGTATCACCGTGTCACTAAATGGAACGACAGGGGAGGGTTAGCCTTAGGGGCTGAATATAATACGGGGGGGGGGGGGGGTGTTAGGGGGATGCTTCGGCTATTGATGAGACACATCCTCAGTCTTATCTAAATGTGAGAGAGGGTCTCTAGGGAATCTTGGAATAAATGCGCCATCTTGATATCTTTCCGTCATTTTTTTAATTTCCTTTCTACCAACAAGCTTGTCAGGTAGAATAGAACACCCTTTATTTACATTTACATTGCGTAGAGCGAATTACAAGGGCCTTGCTGAGGGGCCCAGCTTGGTGGTGGTGGTGATGGGATTTGAACCTGCAATCCCAATGCCTTAACCACTGAGCTACCACCTCCTCACTTCCTTGGAAGTGGTGGTCAGAACGCAGGGTCCGCCTTGTTATAGCGCCCCCTAGAGCGCAACTCAGGGTTGTTAAAGGATTTGCTGTTGGGGGATTAGGGCAACCCGGCTCTTGAGGGACTTTTGCAGGGCAGTTTGGCGATACCAGGGTCTCGATTTTTTTTCGACGACTCGAACCCCCGACCTTCTGATCAGCGCCTTAAACTACTGAGCAGCACCCCTCCAAATTAAAAAGAATAGTCTTTGTCACATATACTTACAGAACAGCCGGGGTCAGAGCGCAGGGTCAGCCATTATACGGCGCCCCCTGGAGCACAGAGGGTTAAGGGTCTTGCTCAAGTACTCAATGGCGACAGCTTGGCCATACCGGGGCTCGAACCCGGATCTTCCGATCGGCCTTAGACCACTGATCTACAACCCCCCCCCCCCCCCCCCCTCATTTTCGCATATCCCAGGAATCGGGGGTCAGAGCGCATGGTCAAGCCATTGCACGGCGCCCCTGGAGCAAACAGGGTTTAAGGGCCTTGCTCAAGGGCTCAACAGCGGTGGCTTATTGGTGTTGGGGCTCGAACCCGCCAACCTTATGATCAGAAACCCAGCGCCTTAACCACTGGACCACCACTGCGCTAAGTTTGGCAGTTTGGCAATTACCGGGGCTCGAACCCCTGACCTTCCGATCAACACCCCTTCCCAAAGGGTACAACAGGACACTTTTGGCATTCCTTTTCTGTAATATACAATGTACAGAATATGGTTTTGCATTTGCATTCACGGCATTTGGCAGATGCCCTTATCCAGAGCGACTGAGCAATTGAGGGTTAAGGGCCTTGCTCAAGGGCCCACTACTGGAGCCCTGCTGTATACGGCGTATCACAATGGAATTGCATCATATTATTATTAGATACTTATACCCCCCCCCCCCCCCCCCCCCCCCCCCCAAAGTGGTGTCCCAAGATAAGGCCTTCTGATGAAGCATAATCAGATTCATTTCAGGAATGAAATCCCACCACATGGCGTGTGTGTCGAAGCCCCGGGAGATGTGGGAGCACCCGTGACGCTCATCAAACGCACAATCGACACTGATGGCTCACATCCTCTTGATATGTGAGAAAGCATGAGAAGAATAAGGGCTCACTCTGCTCTCCCACACAGGATAGAAACACTCAGGAATCTCTGTTGAATTGCCGTTGGCCGCCGTCCCGGGTGAGACGGCAAGCTGGCGGCTTTTATTTAATCTTAACTCCACCAGGCTGCGCTCGGGATGGAAGCCGATCTCTCATCGTCACCGGAGATTAGATCTACGCAGCCCCCCAAAACCATGCGTTCGACAAAAGCCTCGCCAGACCATAATAATAGCCACTTTGGGTCGGGCTTAGTTTTTTTTTTTTTTTTTTGGTCCTCGGCCGCGGCCAGCTTTAATTAAAGAGACCGCATCATTCAAACGACCTCTGGAAAAAGATTCAATGAAAATGATCAAATCCAAATTTCGCCCGAGTTACACGGCCGATTAAACCCGTCCCGCAGCGTCACGCCGACGTGCTCATCGAATACCTTAGAACGTTTTTATAAATACGCTGTACGGGTGTAACGGGAAAAATCAGAATTCGTTTTACTCTTGGGAGAAATTTTCTCGTAAGAATTTCTCGTAAAAAGGAGTGATATCGGGGGAGTGAATTAAAGATGGAAGGAGAGCTGGGCCATATAGGGAGGTCGGAGCTCAGTGGTTTAAAGAATTGAGCTCTGGACCGTAAGTTTCAAATCCCATCCAGCACCACGCTGCCACTAGGGGGCAATTATAAGCCTCTATATAATACCTATGATATTCATTCATCTTCTGCCGCTTTATCGGATCTTCCCTCGGGTCACGGGGAGTCTGTGTCTATCTCAGGCGTCTATGGGGATTAAGGCAGGATACACCCTGGATGGAATGCCAACCCATCTCGCACACACACGCACACACACACACATTCATACACTAGGGACAATTTTCCGAGGTGCCAATCAACCTACCTTGCATGTTTTTGGACCGGGGGAGGAAACCGGAGAACCCGGAGAAAAACCCCTGAGGCACGGGGAGAATATGCACAAACTCCACACACACATGGCCAAGAACGGGAATCGAACCCGGACCCTGGCGGTGTGAGGCGATCGTGCTAACCACTAAACCACCGTGCCTCAATTTTTTTGGACAAAATTTTGGATACAGAGGGGAAAATGTGTCGTACCTGTTTGTAGTGGGTGTTTTGGGTGTTTTGGGGTTTGGCATGTTTATCCCACACAGCCGCCACACACACACACACACACACACACACACACACACACACACACACACACACACACACCTTCAACAACGTGTTTCTGTTTGGAATAAACGAGTCGTTCTGCAAACTTTAGATAAATGTTACAGCGGCGGGGTTTTGTCTTATTGAACGTCTAAAACCCGAAGCATTTCCATAGGACTGATGAAACCCCGCCCCCTATCGGAAACGAGCTCTTTCGGATCCGCCGCGCCGCCACGTCGTATTTCCGATTTCGCCAAGTGTCACGACGGAAGCTCGCTACGTCAAAACGATGCGAAAACGTAAATTTTCGGGTTTTTTTCGGCATAAACTCGATTATTCATAACGTTTAAAATCTCCCAGCTCTACATTCGGTTTATTACGTCTACAAACGAGACCAGCACACGACAGCCAATCAGCTTTCTGGGATTGTACGATCGATGTCTATTTTTAGCGCAAGTGCAAGTTTAGGTGATATTTGGTGACATTGGTGATATTTGGATAGGTCTAGATGGAAGGAAATGCGACATTTGTTAAAATAGAATGAAATTAGGATGAGGAGTAGCAGTTGGGTGTAGCAGAGACGTATGTGCGGGTGGTGCAGGACATGTAGGAAAGACAGACTTGTTCAGGTGGGAATGCATCAAGGATCGACTCTGGGCCCTTTCCTTTTTACAGCAGTGAGTTTAGACGACGATGTTTATGGGATTATATGTAGGTCGGTTCGTGAAGTATTATCAGTACCGTTCCAACCCACTATCGATCCACCGCTGATCAGCAGGACACGATCAGTAAAACGTTGCTAATCTGCCGATCTGTCAGTGAAACCAATTGCACGCCGGCTCAGGAATTTGAGAGCCATTTTTTCAAGAAGCTCAAATCGTCAGGAACCCGCTTCATCAAGTCGCCGCTGACGTTAGCGATACCCGAGCCGAGTTTCTCTCGAGGCCTCTTTCAAGCCTTCTCTCCGAGGCTTCTGAGGCAGCGGACAAACTCATCTCTATTTCCCAGCCCGAGCCAAGCACACAAAGGGCGGCCTTGTTCGGGACTCCTGCTCTCTCTGAATCCACGGGCCAGTGAGCAGGAGGGTCTCCGAGACACCGATGGAGGAGGAGGAGGGCAGCGAACTTGAGGGTGTATGAGGTGTAATCAGTTGGCCAATTAAACAGACCTCGGTCCCTCACCCGCATGTAATGAGAGAAAGCCAGGGGAAGAAAAACCTGCCTATACTTGTGGAATAAAATATGATAAATCAGTTATGATATATATATATATATATATATATATATGATATTATATATATATATAATGTCATTTAATTGCCATTATAATTAATCTCACATTTTCAGCGTACCATAAATGAACACTTTTCATTCATTCATTTTCTACCGCTTTATCCGATCTTCCCTCGGGTCACGGGGAGTCGGGTCTATTATCTTCTACTGCTTTATCCGATCTTCACTCGGGTCACGGGGAGTCTGTGCCTATCTCGGGCGTCTATGGGCATTAAGGCAGGATACACCCTGGATGGAATGCCAACCCATCACACACACACACACACACACACACACACACACACACACACACACACACACACACACACACAAACATTCATACACTAGGGACAATTTTCCAAGGTGCCAATCAACCTACCGTGCATGTTTTTGGACCGGGGGGGAGGAAACCGGAGAACCCGGAGGAAAAACCCCCTGAGGCACGGGGAGAACATGCACAAACTCCACACACACATGGCCGAGACGGGAATCGAACCCGGACCCTGGAGGTGTGAGGCGAACGTGCTATCCACCACTAAACCACCATGCCCCTTATTTTATATATATATATATATTATATATATATATATATATATATATATATATATATATATATATATATATATATATATATATATATATATATATATATATATATTGGGGGGGATATAAAGCTCACCTTCCAACTTGTTTATTTAATGCAATATAATTCAAGATTCTTAATCAGATTTGAGGTTTCATGTACCTACAAATACGTACCAAATCCCAGGAAGAACTCTGGAGCGTGAAGTGAAATGTGAGAAATGTGTAATTTTCCCGAAATGCTTGTTGTTTTTTGAAAGCGCTATGGAAAACGATCCTCAAGGGCCTCCTTACGGAACATTCACACCCCCCCCCCCCCCCCCGGTCCAATGCAGGGAGCAGAATTGTTTACCTGGAGCGTCAGGTTGAATCCGAGCGTAATATAAAGGGGGTTGTTTTCCACCGATATCCTGGCCGCTCGCTGATCCGGTGCGGGGGAATTTCCTCCGCAAGGCTTCGGCGGGGATTAAACAATCGCCGCCGTGATGTGAAAAGCCATATTACGGGCTAATTTGTAAGCCGTTGGGAGTAACGATATAATTCCTCGGTGCAGTTAAAGATCTACAGCAGGGGTTGTGCCTCGGTCGTAATTCAAAACGCTGCACTTTAACAAACATGCCTGAAGGAAGTAAAGCAGACGTACCAGGACCTGATCAGATAACGGCATGCTCGCTAATTTATTGCCCCAATACGGTTCTTTTTTTTTTTTTCTTTTTTTTCTTTTTTTTTACCCTCCACCCTCCTGAAATACCTTTAGGCAAATGAGAATGGTAATTTTTACGACCTTTAAATACACAGGGGAGGAGCCTGGATGAACTGAACAGGAAATCTTATAGTAGATCTGGGCGATATGCTCTTTGTTCCTGGGGGTTTTGGGGTTTTTTGCCGCTGTCATGTTTATCCCGTCGCGAGACACGCACACACACACACGTCCGTGTGGGAGGGGGTATCTCAGTGGTCTAAGGCGCTGGGCTGCTGATCGGAAGATCCGGGTTTCGAGCCCCGGTATGGCCAAGCTGCCGCCCTTGCCCTTGGGTCCTTGAGCAAGACCCTTAACCCTCTGTGCTCCAGGGGGCGCCGTATCATGGCTCTGGCCCTGCGCTCTGACCCCAAACTACCAACATCAAGCTGGGATATGCAAAGAAAAGAATTTCCCAAAAAGGGGGCGGGTTTGTAACTTCATACGTATAACAATAAGCCGAAGCCCCGCTGTAACATTTATCTAAACACAAGCACGGTGTGTGTGTGTGGCGCTGCGGGATAAACATGACCGCCGCAAACCCCAAAACGCCCACTACAAACGGGTATAAATAGCACATTTTCCCCTCTGTATCCAAAATCGAATTGTCTAAATAAAATTCGATTTATATTACACATCGCCCAGAACTAGTATTGTTCTCAAGGGCCCCCTAGTGGCAGATTGGTGCTAGCTTGGATTTGAACCATGTGATCTTCATGTTCAGAACCCAATCCCTTAACCTCCGAGCTCCAACGTCACTATGGCAGTCCTTTTAATCATAAACAGCATCGAATATGAACACGTTTCATTTCGAAGCGTGACGTTTAATTGAATAAGGGAGGGAGGGGGTATCTCAGTGGTCTAAGGCGCTGGGCTGCTGATCAGAAGATCCGGGTTTGAGCCCCGGTATGGCCAAGCTGCCGCCCTTGTGTCCTTGAGCAAGACCCTTAACCCTCTGTGCTCCAGGGGGCGCACGTATCATGGCTGATACCCTGCGCGTTCTGACCCCAAACTACCAACATCAAGCTGGGATATGCGAAGAAAAGAATTTCACTGTGCTGTAATGTATATGTGACCAATAAAGGATATTATTAAAAAAAATAAAATAAAAATAATGATCACAGCGTCACGTTGAGGTCTCGAGGAAAAGCTCAACTCAGGAAGTTTCGTCCCAAAGCTCACGTCATGTCCTGTGCTGCAGAACCGCAGGAGGTCCAACATCAGTCTGGATTCCTGAGCTCTTCACGGCAGGGAGCCTCCTGTAGATCCGACATGTCCTTTGTTTATTTTGTTGACTCGTGTATTGTCCTCGGGCTTTTAGGGCTTTTACGAGTGTCTGACTTCGGATTTGGTCAGCGCTGACAAACAACAGAGAACGGTCCCATTAAGATCATAAAAAGCGACACAAAAAGCCCCGCGGGTTTAACTTTATCTATCGTCTCTCCTGCTTTTCTCTCGTCTCGCTGCCATTTAGGGAAAGAAATGTTCCACCAGAAAATGCCTGAGAGATACAGAAATCTCTGTATTTTTAAATATTTTGAAATTTTTTTTGTATTTTTAATTTATTTGTTTATTTATTTATAAGTGTAATAAAAACACTCAAACAAAAATGCACGCTGCTTAAATAAAATTAGTTAATTTGCCTTAAACTTTTGGCAGTAAATATAATCTTTTAATATCCAGTAGTCTTGGCGAAAAAAAAAAAAAAAAAAGGTTTTATATGGAAAAAATTGTTGTGTTATTTATATATATATATATA
>JACRUU010000018.1:20105651-20135651 GCA_030449085.1 Kryptopterus vitreolus | reverse complement strand
CCATGTGTGTGTGGAGTTTGTGCATGTTCTCCCCGTGCCTCAGGGGGGTTTTTCTCTGGGTTCTCCGGTTTCCTCCCCCCGGTCCAAAAACATGCACGGTAGGTTGATTGGCACCTTGGAAAAAATTGTCCCTAGTTTGTGATGTGGTGTGTGTGTGTGTGTGTGTGTGTGTATCCTGCGATGGGTTGGCATTCCATCCAGGGTGTATCAATTGTCTTCATAGATCCATCGTAGACGATGTTAAGAAGACCAGAAGAACGATAACATGAAACTATAACGTTAATAGCCTATCAGGCACCTTCACTTCCATAACGCTAAATATCTCGTTTTCTGTTCTTATCCAGCCCTTATCCAGAGCGACTTACAGCTGAGCAATTAAGGGTTAAAGGCCTTTGCACAAGGGCTCCCACTAGTGGCAGTTTGGTTGTGGTGGAGTTTAAACCCATGATCCAGAGTCCAAAGCCTTAAACACTGAGCTACACCACCTCCTGCTGTTTACGTCCTCATTTCGTCAGATGTTAAAAACACTTCCGTGTGTGTTAAACAAAATTGTGTCATGTCTGTGCCGTATACAGAGACACGCAGGACATGCCGCGTTTATATTTAAATAGTCCATTGTTTTATACTTTTGATTAATTCATCCAAACGTTGGGAAATTGCGTGGCATTCCGTTATACAGCACATTGCATTTATATGACGGGATTCCCATTCCATTCATTCATTCATTCATTCATTTTCTACCGCTTTATCCGATCTTCCCTCGGGTCACGGGGAGTCTGTGTCTATCTCAGGCGTCTATGGGCATTAAGGCAGGAGGATACACCCTGGATGGAATGCCAACCCATCGCACACACACACACACACACACACACATTCATACACTAGGGACAATTTTCCAAGGTGCCAATCAACCTACCGTGCATGTTTTTGGACCGGGGGAGGAAACCGGAGAGAACCCGGAGAAAAAAACCCCTGAGGCACAGGGAGAACATGCACAAACTCCACACACACATGACCGAGACGGGAATCGAACCCGGACCCTGGCGGTGTGAGGCGAACGTGCTAACCACTAAACCACCGTGCCCCTTGATTCCCATTCCGATAATCATAAAAATGCTTCATGTCTGCGATATTAATAGCGCCGATAATCGTTCGACCCCTGCTGTGTACGTCGGTGATCTTCATCCGCCACGCGTAACGTAACGTTTTCATGTTTACGGTTTCGTTTTCGCTTTTCTGTCTCGAGCACGCTGGATCACGATTACACACGTTCATAGTAACGTTTTTTTTTCCCCTCTGTGTAAAAGATGGCGGTTCCTGTGGCGCTGTTCCTCCTACTCGCTTCCAATCTGTTCTCGGCTGCGGTGAAATGCGACGGCATCAACTTTTACAGCATCAGACCTCCTGTGGACGGTGAGTGTTTCTTCTTTTCCTGTCATGCATGCAGAAGGCTTAGTGGTTAGCACGTTCGCCGCCTAAAACCACACCGTCCAGTGTTCTATTCCCGTCTCGGCCATGTGTGTGTGGAGTTTTGCAGTGTTCTCCCCGTGCCTCAGGGGGTTTTTCTCCGGGTTCTCCGGTTTCCTCCACCGGTCCAAAAACATGCACGGTAGGTTTTGGAAAATTGTCCCTAGTGTATGAATGTAGTGTGTGAATGTGTGTGTGTGTGTGTGTTTGTGTGTGTGTGTGTGTCCTGCGATGGGTTAGCATTCCATCCAGGTGTGTATCCTGCCTTAATGCCCATAGACGCCTGAGATAGACACAGACTCCCCGTGACCCTGAGGGAAGATCGGATAAAGCGCTAGAAGCGAACTAGAATGAATGAATGAATGAATATATATAGATATATATATATATATATATATGATATATATGTATAGGTGTGTGTGTGTGTATATATATATATATGTATATATATATATATATGTATATATGTATATATATATATATATATATATATATATATATGTATATATATATATATATCTCACAAACTTTTGCACAATACTGCATGTCTATATGGCAAACGTTTTCATCGATTGATGTCCCTCATTTCATTTCTCTTTTGATTCATCGTGTGTCTCTTCGTTCGTATTCCGTCCGTACGTGTGCAGCGACTCCGTATCCCAAAAGCTTCAAGTGCTTCACATGCGAGCAGGCCTCCGACAACTACAGCTGCAATCGCTGGGCTGAAGACAAGTGGTGTCCTCAGAGTGAGTGTGATAATCATCGCCTGTTTACGTCTCTGTATGGTTTATAAAACAACGTGGAGTATATTCATCATTCCTGTGTTTACAGATACGCAGTACTGCATGACTGTGCATCATTTCAGCCGACACGGGAAAACCAAGTCCGTCACCAAAAGGTGCGCTTCCTTCCACGACTGCAACTTGACCGGATGCCGGCATCATGGGAACTCGCACCACGCGGTTTGAGTACACACACACACACACACAACACACACACACCACCACACACACCACGCAGTACTGCATGACTGTGCATCATTTCAGCCGACACGGGAAAACCAAGTCCGTCACCAAGGTGAACCAATCTCTCCCTTCCTTCCGTGCACCAGGCTGCAACCTTTGTTTTTCTGTTTTGTTGTTCCTCCTTTTCTTGTGCGCTTGCATCCTCCCTTGACACATGGGCAACTTGCCCGCTTCACACACACCGGTCATGCCGCACACACACCACTTGTCATGGGTTTTTTTCACACACATGGTTCGCACCACACGCACACACACATTGTCTTCCCTTCTCCCCTCCTCCCCTTTTTGTCTCGGTGTCACACACACACCACACACACACACACCCACACACACTCGCACCCCCACACACACACACACACACACACACACACACACACACACACTGCTCTTGTTCATGCATTTACATTTATAGTATTTGTCAGACGCCCTTATCCAGAGCTTTGCAAGTGAGGGTTAAGGGCCTTGCTCAAGGGCCCACTAGTGGTAGCTTAGTGGTCGTGGCGTTTGAACCTGCGATCTTCCACCTTACCACTGAGCCAACACCTCCCCCTGCCTTTATGGATGCGCTAATGCATGTGCTATTGCATGCGCTACTGCATGCGCTAATGTATGCGCTAATGCATACGCTATTGTATGCGCTAATGCATGTGCTATTGCATGTGTTATTGCTTGCGCTATTGCATGCGCTAATGCATGCAATCTTCCGTCTTACCACTGAGCCACCACCTCCCCCTGCCTTTTTGGATGCGCTATTGCATGCGCTGTTGCATGCGCTAATGCATGCGCTAGTGCATGCTCTACTGCATGCACTAATTCATGTGCTATTGTATGTGCTATTGCATGCATCTAATGCATCCGCTATTGTATCCGCTAATTAGCGCATACAAATGCATCCGCTATTGTATGCGCTAATGCATGTGGTAATGCATCCGCTATTGTATGACGCTAATGCATGTGCTATTGCATGTGTTATTGCATGTGTTATTGCTTGCGCTATTGCATGTGCTAATGCATGTGCTAATGCATGTGCTAATATATGCGATCTTCCACCTTACCACTGAGACAACACCTCCCCCTGCCTTTTTGCACGCGCTATTGGACACACTGTTGCACACGCTAATGCATGTGCTAATGCATGTGCTATTGCATGCATCTAATGCATCCGCTATTTAATGCATCCGCTAATTAGCGCATACAAATGCATCCGCTATTGTATGCGCTAATGCATGTGGTAATGCATCCGCTATTGTATACGCTAATGCATGTGCTATTGCATGTGTTATTGCATGTGTTATTGCTTGCGCTATTGCATGTGCTAATGCATGTGCTAATGCATGTGCTAATATATGCGATCTTCCACCTTACCACTGAGACAACACCTCCCCCTGCCTTTTTGCACGCGCTATTGGACACACTGTTGCACACGCTAATGCATGTGCTATTGCTTGCACTATTGCATCCGCTAATGACAAAAAAGGAAGGATCATTTTGGTCCAGATTCAATACAATTCCATTTCTCTCTCTATCACATGCACTCATTCCCGAGGCCACACCCCTTTTACATACTCCATGCATTCTCCTATAACGGCTCACCCTTTTTTTCTTTGCACAAGGCACCGCTTTAATGTCGGACAATATAATATACATAAACAAAAAAAGTAAATACAACAAAATGATACGAGTGGCATAAAAACTGGTATTTTACTGCAGAATTTGATGGTCTTTTTAAAAGTCATAGTAAAGTCATGTATTGTTTCTGCTCGGCCTCCGGTACTAATGATGTTGTTTTTGATGCCCCTTGTTCAGGAGTGTGTGTCGTGCTGTGAGGGTTTGGCCTGCAACGTGGATCTCCCGACCAACCACACAAACGCCGTCTTCATGCGCATTCAGGACTTCGGCTCGGTGGCGGCGGCGGCGATGCGACACACGAGCAGCGGGACGGCGGTGCTTCTTCTGACCGCAGCTCTCACGGCGCTGCTGGCTTTTTGATGAACCGAGAAAAACCTCAAATAGAAAAAAAGCCATGATCATCTTTCTCCATGGAGAAGTTCTGCCGGATGAGTGGAGCTTTATTTCCGGTTTTCCGTCCCGTCGATTTTCCTTTTTTCTATCAAACTGCAGTGCAGCTACACGACAGCAGGGGGGCGCAGCGAGCACAGGGATGGATAAAGAACCAATCAGGAGACTTTTGACAGATAATGACTATCCTGAGCGGCCAATCGGTGCGCAGCAGGACGAATCAGAGACCGGCGATCTGCTGAACAGGACGGGACATCATTTAGACGCAGGGATTTTCTCGGAATAACTTCGGATTCTTCGGCTTTGTTCCGACCGTGCAGAAAAAAAACAAAAGGAGCGAGGGATTATGGGATGCTGGGACTTTCACATCCGGAGAGACTCGTCCAGAAATCGCGGGAAGAGATCTGGCAGGAAAAGTTTTCCGTGGAAAGAAATTAAAAATCGCCGTGGACGATTGGGAACGTTAACGGATATTCGTGGCGGGATTTATGAATGAAGAACGAATTAAAAAAAAATCTTAAATATCATAAAAAAAGAGGACGAGTTTTACTATTTATTATTACTGTTATAGAATTCGAGAATTAAATACAGAAGTTCCACAGTGTTGTTTAATAAATCAATAAATAAATCCCGGTGAATAAATAAATAAATAAATAAATCTGTAAACATCAGGGCTTTTAAAACTATTTATTAAAAACCCACGTTTACGTTTACGGCATTTGGCAGACGCCCGTATCCAGGGTGGCTTACCCCAAAGCAACTGATGGGTTAAAATCCTTGCTCAAGGGCCCCCTAGTGGCAGCTTGGTGGTGCTGCGATTTTTTTTTTTTGCATGTTTTTATTTACAAAATTCGAACAATAGACTGTAAATTCATTTATTGGGAGGAAACCTATATAAAGCACCCCCCCCCCTTTTTTTTTATTGTAAAATGGCATGATCCTAGCTCTGGGCTGTAAAAGTATTGTGCATTAAAGAAGCTAAGATAACGATGTTAAAAACGATAGAATAACGCGACACCATGTTAATGTGTGTGTGTGTGTGTGTGTGTGTGTGTGTGTGTGTGTGTGTGATGAATTGAGGGACATGGCTTCCTTTGGGGCTGCTTTAACTTCATATAATACACACTTTACTGAAGCCTGACACAGAACTGAAGACGCCATTTCTATCTTTTCTGTCTAGACTTTTCTTTGTCTGAGTAAACAAGATCGGTGTGTGTGTGTGTGTGTGTGTGTGTGTGTGTTGACTGACGGTGTTGACGTGTGTCGTTGAATATTGCTTTGGCTTTCGCCCCTTTGTATTTTCAAAGCGAAAGTGTTAACATGACCTTCAGTGACCTTTCAAGAAAAATCCCCCAAAAACGAAATACAGTCCTGTAGGGGTACGGTGGTTTAGTGGTTTAGCACATTCGTCTCACACCGCCAGCGTCCGGGTTCGATTCCCGTCTCGGCCATGTGTGTGTGGAGTTTGTGCATGTTCTCCCCGTGCCTCAGGGGGTTTGGTTTTTCTCCGGGTTCTCCGGTTTCCTCCCCCGGTCCAAAAACATGCACGGTAGGTTGATTGGCACCTTGGAAAATTATCCCTAGTGTATGAATGTGTGTGTGTGTGTGTGTGTGTGTGTGTGTGTGTGTGTGATAGGTTGGCATTCCATCCAGGGTGTATCCTGCCTTAATGCCCATAGACGCCTGAGATAGACACAGACTCCCCATGATCGGATCAGATAAAGCGGTGGGTTTTTTTAGAAGATAGAAGATGAATGAATATAAATGACATCATCACAGTGACTAATTAAAGCCTCACTTAATCAATCAATTAATTAATTAAGTAATTAATTAAGTAATAAATTAATTAAATAATTCTTTTTTTTTTCCAAATACCGTTTCTCCATTCAAAAGATCTGGCAGAAGCCGTTCACTGAATGAGTGACGTTATTCATTCATTCATTCGTTCATCTTCTAGTCTGTGCTTTATCCGATCTTCCCTCGGGTCACGGGGATCGGTCACGGGGAGTCTGTGTCTATCTCAGGCGTCTATGGGCATTAAGGCAGGATACACCCTGGATGGAATGCCAACCCATCACACACACACACACACACACACATTCATACACTAGGGACAATTTTCCAAGGTGCCAATCAACCTACCGTGCATGTTTTTTTTTGGACCGGGGGGAGGAAACCGGAGAACCCGGAGAAAAAACCCCCTGAGGCACGGGGAGAACATGCACAAACTCCACACACACATGGCCGAGACGGGAATCGAACCCGGATCCTGGTGGTGTGAGACGAACGTGATAACCACTAAACCACTACAGTGATGTTATTTTTTATATTTAATTTTTTTGTTGTTTCAATTTTCATTCCTCTTTAAATACTAAGACCTTGGGGGCGTGGCCAAGTGTCGGTTAGCACATGGTGGGCGGAGTCTGATGAGATCAAACAGCTGTGTGTCATTTTCTTTACTTGATGAGTGGCGTTTGTTTCTTTGAACAACAAAAAGAAATGCGAGAGAGGGAGAGAGACGAGTGTGTGAGTAAACAAGTGCGTGTTTTTGTTGTGTAAGATTATTTACTAAACAACAAAAACACACTTTTAAATTATTTAGCTAAACGTCTTCCCAGGACACAGTGGTTTAGTGGTTAGCACGTTCGCCTCACACCTCCAGGGTCCAGGGTTCGATTCCCGTCTCGGCCATGTGTGTGTGGAGTTTGTGCATGTTCTCCCCGTGCCTCAGGGGGTTTTTCTCCGGGTTCTCCGGTTTCCTCTCCCGGTCCAAAAAAACATGCACGGTAGGTTGATTGGCACCTTGGAAAATTGTCCCTAGTGTATGAATGAATGTGTGTGTGTGTGTGTGTGTGTGTGTGTGTGTGGTGTGTGTGTGTGTGTGTGTGTGTCCTGCGATAAATCCTTTTCTACTTCCGTCTTCATTTGCTTATTTTTCTTCTTTCCTTGTTTTCCTTTTTTTGTCCCCCTTTTGGCTTCTACCTTTTATTCCTTCCTTCTTTTTCTCCTTTCTTTTTTCCCCCTGTTACTTCGTCAGCCGTCTTTTTCATCGTCGTCTTCTTCCTCCTCCGTTCTTCCTTCTTCCGGCTGCTCCCTGTAGGGGGCGCTACAGCGGATCGTACATCTCCACCTTGTCCAGTCCGTCTCCCTTTTTCCTCCTTCACGTCCGTCCTCTTTTCCTTCCGTCCATCGCACCTCTCTCGCATCGTCTGCGCAGATCCACAGACGTGCAGGGAATGCACTTAGCCCTTATTTATTTATTTATTTATATATTTGTTTTCCTTTAATGGAGGGGAAGATCTGGTGTCTCTCTCTTTCCTCCTGAAAGACTCTCTGTCCTCGTCCCTGTGCTCATCACTGCTCTTATTGTCTCTGTTGATGGACAGGCCCGGGGCTGATAATGCGGCTGACGATGACCCATAATGCACCGAGACGCTTTTTAACAAACGCAGACGTACACAATGATGAGCAAAAGTATTGGGACACCGGTCTTTTTTTTGTTTTTTTTCTCCTTTCTTTTTCTTCCCCTTCACCTCCATCACCACTTGCTTTTACGAACACCCTTGTAGATGACTCCATGATTTCCTCTTTCTTCTCCTCTCTTCTTCCTTCATCATCCTTTTATTAGATCCTTCTTTCTCCTCCTTGGTTGTTCTACTTTTTTCCTCTTCTTTCGTGTGTCACTCCCTTCTTCTTCTTTGAGTCCTGGTTTTCCTCTTTCCACACCTCCTTTACACCTAATACTTCTTTTCTTTCTTTATTCCCCTTCTTTCCCCATTCCTTTTTCCTTCTTGATTTTTTTCTTTCTCATTTCTCTCCTTTCTTCCTCTTCTTTGATTTTCAGCTTTCCTCATTTCCCCTCCTCTTTCACCCTTATTCTTTCTTTCTTTCCTTCTTTTTTCCCCCCTTTCTTTGTGTATTTTTCATTTCTTTCTTTTATCTTTTCTTTTCTTTTTTCTTTTCTTTTCTTTTCTTTCCTTCCTTCTTTTTTCCTTCCTTCCTTCCCGTCCTTTCCCCCTCTTTCTTTCCTTTCACCCCCCTCCCCCCTCCTTTCCTTTCTTTCTTTCTTTCTTTCCTTCTTCTTTCTCCCCCCTTGTCTTTCTTTTCTTTTTTTCTTTTTCTTTATTCGCGTTCTTTCTTTCTTTCTTCTTCTTTCTTTCTTTCTTTCACTTTCTTTTCTTTCTTTTCCTTTCCACTTTCTTCTCCTCTTTTTTTCTTCCTTTCTATTCCTTCTTTCTTCTTCTTTCTTTCTTCCTTCTATTTTCCCCTTTTTCTTTTTTCTTTTATTGCTTTCCCCTGTCTTTCTTTCTCCCCCCCTTTCTTTCTGTTCTTTCTTTCTTTCTTTCTTTCTTTCTTTCCCCCCCCTTCCCCCCCTTTCTTTCTGTCATTGTCTTTCTTTCTTTTCTTTTTTCTCTGCCTGTCTTCTTTTCTTCTTTCTTTCTTTCTTTCTTTCTTTCTTTCTTTCCACCCCTTTCTTTCTTTCTTTACTTCTTTTACTTTCTTTTCTCTCTTCGTCCATTTCTTCCCTTTCTTTCTTTTCCTCTTTCTTTCTTCTCTTTTCCTATTCTTTTTTTTTTTTCCTTTTTTTTTTTTTTTCTTTTTTTTTTTTTTTTTTTTTTTTTGTTTTTTTCTATTCTTTTTTTCCCTTTTCTTTCTTTTTACTTTTTACGTTACTCTTTTTTTCTCATTACTTTGACCACCTTCTACATTGTTGTACATAATTATAAAAGCTTTAGCTTGTTCTTATTAATATTAAAACACACACACACACACACACACACACACACACACACACACACACACACACACACACACACACACACACACACCACATACTGATGGGCTGAAAATGCAGGTACCCTGGACACAACACACACACACACACACACACACACACACACCATGCTGCTGCTTTGAAGTGTTTTTATTTACTCTGTACTGTGTGATGGATGGATGTATCTGCATGAACGAGGGATGAAGGAGTGGAAGAAAGCTGGTGTGAAAATGATACGAGGAGGATTTCGAGGTCTTGCTGTGGCTTTAAATCCCTCCCACTTTTATATATTACAGGTCTGCACAAAATGAGGTCTATAGTCACTTTTTATTATCACTTATTAATAACGAGAAGTGGAAGACGAGGGGTTTGTACACGTCAAGGAAACATTCAAAGAACTTCTATATCCCGTGTGTGTGTGTGTGTGTGTGTGTGTGTGTGTGTGTGTGTGTGTGTGTGTGTGGTGTGTGTGTGTGTGTGTGTGTGTGTGTGTGTGTGTGTGTGTGTGTGTGTATTTATTTATTTATTTGGGTTTTTTGTTTGCTTGCCACCAGCAGAGGGCCTTGTTATTAACGATAAAACCGCTGGCTGTTATTATTATTATTATTATTATTATTATTATTATTATTATTATTAATTATTAATTACAGAAATAATAATGGTAGAGTTAATAAAAATGTATATAATAGCAATAACTCGAATAATGATAATAATAATAATAGTAATAGAAGTAATATAACTGTTTCTACTAGTTTTTAACAGCAAACAGCAATACAGGTGGTAGAAATAATAATAATAATAATAATAATAATAATAATAATAATAATTGCAGCAATTCTAATTCAAATTGTATTAGTCACATACATAAAGCGTACAGCATGCGGTGAAATGCTTATTATGACCGGCCGACATGTAAACATGAAAAATATTTATAATAAATAAATGGAAAAATAAAAATAGAACACTATTATGCACCATTAGTATTATTATTATTAGTAGTATTTTTTTTAGTTAAACCCTATTGAATACGAACCCTTTTCTTGTTTTGCTTAATAAGGTTCAGGTGCGCGTAACCGCGTCGCAGGAGCGCGCACACCGGAAGCCACGCGCAAACAAACTCGTGCGCTCGCTCGCTCGCGCGCGCTGCCGACTTGTCCGGGACACGGAACGCGGACGAGCGGGAGAGATGGAGAGCGTGGGGTTCATGTGAAGAAGAAAGGAGAAGAAGAGAGAGAGAGAGAGAGAGAGAGAGTGTGTGTAGAGTAGAGGGATCCGCTCCGAGTTGCGGGATCCGCCGGGGCTTTCTGCGGGGCTTTGCGGTGAGTAGCGCGTTTGGTGCGTCACTGTGTCACTGTGTCGCGATCAGAGGAGGTTATAGGAGGTGAGAGGAGGATCGATTTCGGAGCTTATAAGCGTTTATAAGAGGTGAGAGGAGATTTTAGGTTGTTATACGCGTTATATCAGAGGTGAGATCCGCTTATCTTTAATCAGAGGTGAGAGGGGGCGATTTTCGTTGTTATACGCGTGGGGGCTTTAGAGTTGAGAGGAGGTTTTCGGTTGCTTATAACGCGTTAATTCAGAGAGAGAGATTTTCGGTGAGCTTATAAGCGTTTATTTGGTGAAGGAGATTTTCGGTTGTTATACGCGTTTATAAGAGGTGAGGGAGATTTTAGTTGTTTACGACGTTTTTTATCGGAGGATGAGGACGATTTTAGTTGTTATATTTTGTCGCGTTTATCAGAGGTGAGAGGAGGATTTTCGGAGCTTATAAGCGTTTATAAGAGGTGAGAGGAGATTTTAGGTTGTTATACGCGTTTATCAGAGGTGAGAGGAGGATTTTCGGAGCTTATAAGCGTTAATAAGAGGTGAGAGGAGATTTTAGGTTGTTAGACGCGTTTATCAGAGGTGAGAGGAGGATTTTCGGAGCTTATAAGCGTTTATAAGAGGTGAGAGGAGATTTTAGGTTGTTACGCGTTTATCAGAGTTGAGAGGAGGATTTTCGGAGCTTATCAGAGGTGAGAGGAGGATTTTCGGAGCTTATAAGCGTTAATAAGAGGTGAGAGGAGGATTTTCGGAGCTTATAAGCGTTTATAAGAGGTGAGAGGAGATTTTAGGTTGTTATCCGCGTTTACTTATAAGCGTTTATAAGAGGTGAGAGGAGATTTTAGGTTGTTAGCGTTTATACGAGATTTTCCGCGATTTTTTATAAGCGTTTATAAGAGGTGAGAGGAGATTTTAGGTTGTTATACGCGTTTATCAGAGGTGGTGAGAGGAGGATTTTCGGAGCTTATAAGCGTTTATAAGAGGTGAGAGGAGATTTTAGGTTGTTAGACGCGTTTATCAGAGGTGAGAGGAGGATTTTCCGAGCTTATAAGCGTTTATAAGAGGTGAGAGGAGATTTTAGGTTGTTAGACGCGTTTATCAGAGGTGAGAGGAGGATTTTCGGCTTATAAGCGTTTATAAGAGGTGAAAGGAGATTTTAGGTTGTTAAGCGTTTATAAGAGGTGAGAGGAGATTTTAGGTTGTTATAGCGTTTATAAGAGGTGAGAGGAGATTTTAGGTTGTTATACGCGTTTATCAGAGGTTGAGAGGAGGATTTTCGGAGCTTATAAGCGTTAATAAGAGGTGAGAGGAGATTTTAGGTTGTTAGACGCGTTTATAGAGGATTTTCGGAGCTTATCGTTTATAAGAGGTAGGAGATTTTAGGTAAAGCTGTTAGATTGAGAGGAGGAGATTTTTCGGAGTTTATCGTTATAAGAGGTGAGAGGAGGATTTTCCGAGCTTATAAGCGTTTATAAGAGGTGAAAGGAGATTTTAGGTTGTTATACGCGTTTATCAGAGGTGAGAGAGGATTTTCGGGCTTTAAGCGTTTATAAGACGTTAATAAGAGGTGAGAGGAGATTTTAGGTGACCAGAGGTTAGAGGAGGATTTTCGGAGCTTATAAGCGTTTATAAGAGGTGAGAGGAGATTTTAGTAGCTTATACGCGTTTATAAGAGGTTAGTGGAGATTGTAGGTTGTTATATGCGTTTATCAGAGGTGAGTGGAGGATTTTCGGAGCTTATAAGCGTTTATAAGAGGTGAGAGGAGATTTTATTTTCGGAGCTTATAGCGTTTATAAGAGGTGAGAGGAGATTTTAGGTTGTTATACGCGTTTATCAGAGGTGAGAGGAGGATTTTCCGAGCTTATAAGCGTTTATAAGAGGTGAAAGGAGATTTTAGGTTGTTATGAGAGGACGCGGAGCTTATAAGCGTTATAAGAGGTGAGAGGAGATTTTCGGAGCTTTAAGCGTTTATAAGAGGTGAGAGGAGATTTTAGGTTCGGAGCTTATAAGCGTTAATAAGAGGTGAGAGGAGATTTTAGGTTGTTATACGCGTTTATCAGAGGTGAGAGGAGGATTTTCCGAGCTTATAAGCGTTTATAAGAGGTGAGAGGAGATTTTAGGTTGTTATACGCGTTTATCAGAGGTGAGAGGAGGATTTTCGGAGCTTATAAGCGTTTATAAGAGGTGAGAGGAGATTTTAGGTTGAGATTTTAGGTTACGCGTTTATCAGAGGTGAGAGGAGGATTTTCCGAGCTTATAAGCGTTTATAAGAGGTGAGAGGAGATTTTAGGTTGTTATACGCGTTTATCAGAGGTTGAGAGGAGGATTTTCGGAGCTTATAAGCGTTTATAAGAGGTGAGAGGAGATTTTAGGTTGTTATACGCGTTTATCAGAGGTGAGAGGAGGATTTTCGGAGCTTATAAGCGTTTATAAGAGGTGAGAGGAGATTTTAGGTTGTTATACGCGTTTATCAGAGGTGAGAGGAGGATTTTCGGAGCTTATAAGCGTTAATAAGAGGTGAGAGGAGATTTTAGGTTGTTATCCGCGTTTCAGATAGAGGAGGATTTTCGGAGCTTATAAGGTTAATGAGGTGAAGGAGATTTTAGGTTGTTATACGCGTTTATCAGAGGTGGAGATTGTAGAGGTGAGAGGAGGATTTTCGGAGCTTATAAGCGTTTATAAGAGGTGAAAGGAGATTTTAGGTTGTTATACTTTAAGCGTTTATCAGAGGTGAGAGGAGGATTTTAGGTTCAGAGTTGAGAGGAGATTTCGGAGCTTATAAGCGTTTATAAGAGGTGAGAGGAGATTTTAGGTTGAGATTTTAGGTTGGTTATCAGAGGTGAGAGGAGGATTTTCGGAGCTTATAAGCGTTTATAAGAGGTGAGAGGAGATTTTAGGTTGTTATACGCGTTTATCAGAGGTGAGAGGAGGATTTTCGGAGCTTATAAGCGTTTATCAGAGGTGAGAGGAGATTTTAGTAGCTTATACGCGTTTATAAGAGGTTAGTGGAGATTGTAGGTTGTTATATGCGTTTATCAGAGGTGAGTGGAGGATTTTCGGAGCTTATAAGTGTTTATAAGAGGTGAGAGGAGATTTTAGGTTGTTATACGCGTTTATCAGAGGTGAGAGGAGGTTATAGGAGGTAAGAGGAGGATTCTAGGAGGTTATGCGTGTTTATAAGAGGTGAGAGGAGGTTATAAGGGGTGAGAGGAGATTTTAGGAGGTTATCCGCGTTTATAAGAGGTGAGAGGAGGTTATAGGAGGTGAGAGGAGGATTTTAGGAGGTTATGCTCATTTATTAGAGGTGAGAGAAGATTTTGGGAGGTAATACTCGTTTATAAGAGGTGACAGGAGGTTATAAGGGGTTAGAGAGGAGATTTTAGGAGGTTATACGCGTTTATAAGAGGTGGCAGGAGGTTATAAGGGGTGAGAGGAGATTTTAGGAGGTTATGCGTGTTTATAAGAGGTGGCAGGAGGTTATAAGGGGTGAGAGGAGATTTTAGGAGGTTATGCGTGTTTATAAGAGGTGGCAGGAGGTTATAAGGGGTGAGAGGAGATTTTAGGAGGTTATACGCGTTTATAAGAGGTGGCAGGAGGTTATAAGACGTCAGGGCAAGGTGCGTAAACAAAACAAGTCTATACTATTTCAGATCAATAGACCTGAACTGCAGGGTGGTGCAAACATCCTCAGTGCGTGTTAGAAGGCTGCTGGACTGTGTGTGTGTGTGTGTGTGTGTGTGTGTGTGTGTGTGTGTGTGTGTGTGTGTGGTGTGTGTGTGTGTGTGAGACAACGTGTGGAAGTGGAAAAATCTCAGTATGAGTTGGGTTCAATGCAACATTGATCTTCTGTAGCTGAAAAAATATTTTGCCACCCTATATAGATATATATATATATATATATATATATATATATATATATATATATATATATATATATATATAGATATATGTATGTGTGTGTGTGTGTGTGTGTGTATGTGTGTGTGTGTGTATATAGATATATATATATATATATATATATATATATTATATATCTTTTATATATATATATATATATATATATATATATATATATACACACACATATATGCTATTGTGTTGCCTCATCTGGTTATTATTATTATTACTATTATTATTACTATTATTATTAATTATTATTATTATTATTATTATATTACTAATGGTAGTAGTAGATACTTGCTTTCTACATTGTTCTTTTTGCCCTGTGTCTGTCATCTCCTGGGAACGCTCAGGAATGATCCATGCGTGTTAAGTTGGAATGTGTAAAGTCCACGCTATGCTGCGTGTGTGTGTGTGTGTGTGTGTGTGTGTGGTGTGTGTGTGCATGGTTCGTATTCTCAGGGTGAGATCGGACTTGAAGCCGAGAGGTCACACTGGATTGTCGGTGCTTAAGGCGAGTACAAATACAAACAGGTGCGTGTGTGTGCAATTCATACACAGTTAGGAGTGTGTGTGTGTGTGTGTGTGTGTGCGTGTGTGTGTGTTTGTGTACGTGAGAAATTCTTTCTGAAATATTAGAAAATTAGCACAATATATTTTTAAAACGATATATTTGTATAGATTTATACCCTTCAGACTCCTACACTAGAGGTGTATTATTCCTACCCGCATCCCAGGATAGTGTTTTTTTTTGGATCCGTGACGATTCGGTTTTTAAAGCTCTTATTTTAAATAAAAGAACAAATTAATATTATATATATATATATATATATCTATATATATATATATATATATATATATATATATATATATATATATATATATATATATATATATATATATATATAAAGTATATCGTTTATTATATCCATGCAATCTTACAGTGGTTGTGATTTTGTACAATTACAATCATCTGTTTGTTTATTTATTTATTATTTTAATTTTGAAATTATTATTATTATTATATAAGTATTATTATTGATCGTTGTGCTCCTCCACCCGATTCGTCTCATCTTATTTCAACCAGTAAACAAATAGTGATAAATTATTCATGTCAGTCAGTAAATGTATTAATAATGATTTTTTTATTCCATATTTGTGAGGAGGATATTCACTACTACCAGGCCAAAAGTTTGTGGACACCCGGGCATTAAGAAAATTCCACTGTGCCTGTTTTTTTTTTTTTTTTTTTTCTTTTTTTTTTTTTTTTCCCATTCACTGTGTTGTTTTAATAACCTTATTTATTTACTTTAATACACCAATAAATGTATTCCGAACTGCTCGTTCGGCCTTCGTGGTGTTTTGTCGTCCGATTGCAAAAATTTCCTGTAGAATTGTTTTCAAATAAATATTTAAAACGATACATAAATATCCTCATATTTTTTTTTTATGCAGAATAGGATAAAAAAAGTAATAATTTATTCTTATTTTTATTTTTATATTTTATATATTATATATTTTTTTTATTCTTATATTTTAATTATTATAATATATAATAATTTATTCATTTATAAAATTTATATAATTTAATAGAAATCTTTTTTTTTGCTTTGCTTTTCTTACGCGAACAGTCATCTAAAGTTTGATCACATTTATTTACTTTTTACTTATTATTAGAATAAATATATTATATTATATTATATTATATTATATTATATTATATATAAGTTTATTAGTTTGAGATTTATTTCAATCAAAATAAATTAAATATCTACAATATTTATTCTCATCCTAAAAAAGGTCACCTCATCCATTCTGTAATACGTGTGTAATAAGTAATAATAATAATAATAATAATAATACTAATAATAATAATAATAAATTCATGTTTGTGTCCCGATCGCATGTTTTAGGGAGTTTTATGATGTCGTAATAAAGAAATACAGATCAGGGAATCAGGGACGCTCTTACAGGACCGTATCGAGAGCGATCAGCGCGTCAGGTTGATACAAGCAAAGCAGCGACGCGACGCGATCTCTCGAACAAAGGATCCAAAGGAATATTTTAGCGATCCTGTTTAACGGCGTCCGCTTCGTTGCAGCACCTCCGATTTCCGACGTAGAAGCGCGTATGCGTGTAAAAGTGGTTTAACACCAAGATTGCGTCGTTTTCAGCCCTGAAATGGTGAAACCCTGCTTTGTCATGACGTCGTGTTCGCTCGATGATCTACGCGGCGGATGGATTGTAGGATTCGCGCTTTTAATCATTTTCAGGCTGCGAATTGACCCGACCGACCGTGCCGCTGTTTGATGGATTAGTCTGCCTTCCAGGATCCCCCGTCCCGTCCCCTTGTCCAAATGACCCCCCCCCCCCCACCCCCGTCCCGTCTCGTCCCGTCCCTCCCATTATCCCTGTGATGAGAAATGAGCTGTCGGTTGTGAAGCGAGACCGGCCTCGCTCCCGTCTGCATGGACACTTTCGATTATAGGGGCTTTTAATGGAAGGCGGCGTGTTTGTGTACACCATTAGCCGCCATGGTTTCAGCAGACGTGTCCTCGGATGCTTTGTGAAGCCCGAGCGAAGGCTGCCGTTAGAAACGCGTTAATGACGGAGGCACGCATGAGGGTCATTACGAGCTGTCGGTCTGCACGCCGCGGATGTACAAATCTGTAGATGTGGGACACGAGGGATTCACAATTGAAAGGGAATAGTTTCCTGTTACATTTACGCTCTTGTCATGGTGGTTAAGGGCCTTGCTCAAGGGCCCGGAAATGGCACCGTGGTGCATGACATTTTCTTCCATCAATTTTTCTCTTCCCGAACATTTTTTCGGATGGGCAACATTTTTTTCGCTAAACAGCGATGCATTGTGGGAGATGTCGTTAATTGTCAGTGCATCGTCGGTTAGCTCATGTAATAAAAGCGAGCAGTTGGTGGTTAAGGGCCTTGCTCAAGGGCCCCGCCGATGCTACCTTGGTGCCTTCGCTTCTTCAATCCTGCACGTGAAATATAATCGCAGAAAATGTTGGGACGTGAATGACGTGCACATTACACACGTTTAAAGTGATATTATAAATTATACGAACAATAAAATGCCAGGGGTACGGTGGCTTAGTGGTTAGCACGTTCGCCTCACACCACCAGGGATCCGGGTTCGATTCCCGTCTCGGCCATGTGTGTGTGTGGAGTTGTGCATGTTCTCCCCGTGCCTCAGGGGGGTTTTTCTCCGGGTTCTCCGGTTTCCTCCCCCGGTCCAAAAACATGCACGGTAGGTTGATTGGCACCTTGGAAAATTGTCCCTAGTGTGTGAATGTGTGTGTGAATGTGTGTGTGTGTGTGTGCCCTGAGATGGGTTGGCATTCTATCCAGGGTGTATCCTGCCTTAATGCCCATAGACGCCTGAGATAGACACAGACTCCCCGTGACCCGAGGGAAGATCGGATAAAGCGCTAGAAGATGAATGAATGAATAAAATGCCATTAAAAAATAGTTTGAAGCATCTTATGAACAAGCAGGATGTTTATATGTACGTTTGCGCGTGTTATTTTGGCGTATATAAATTGTAAACAAATTTGTCGATAGTGTGTTTGATAAACAATTCATAATGTGGAAAAGTAAACAAACGCACCAAGTGTGCATGTGTCCACATTTCGGTCCGAGCGCTCGCCATGCATTTACCGTGAATTTAACGGTTTAGCATTTCTACTGGTACACACACACACACACACACACACATACACACACACACACACACCACCGCTGCTACCAGCATGACGGGTGTAAGTGAGGGTTTGGTGCAGGTGTGAGGAATGCCCCGTCCTGTGATGATGATGATGATGATGATGGTGTTTGTGTTCTTTCAGGTGTGTAGATCACTTTCAGGACGTTGAATGTTCCCGTCTCGGGTTACGACGCGTTACAGCGCTTGTCGACTTCTTACCCGATCTTTCTTTGACACGAGCGGCTGACAAATGTCACCTCTTTAAGTGCTTCGTCTTAGTCAGTGCCCCAAAGGAACATCAAGATCCAGAACGTCATGCATTACATTATGTGATCACAACACAGGGTTCCTCTGAAGGTCTGCAGGTGGAGTTTCCATTGGCTGTGTTTTGCCTGTCCAGGTCATCCAAAAGTTTCCCAATCGCGTCGAGATCTAAGGAATTTGGACCCAACGCCTTTTGTAGTGTTCCTCAAACCCGTCATGAAGCAGCGTCGTCTTTCCCTGCGGTTCGTACTGTTGTTATGAAGTGTTTTCCCCCCATCCTGGTGCCATCTCTTTTGCACCATGCATACACAAGGCTGTCCAGATGATGTCAAGGAATACAAGGGTGTGGAACTCATTCCCACCGAGGGCCACATCGGCATTAAGGCTTCCCCCGAAGGGCCGGGTGTGACGCTATATAGTGTTCGATGAGCGACGTCGCCTCATAACACAAAACACACGGCACAAGCATGTGTTCGCTTTCGTCTTTCTCGGGAAGTGCCTTCCAGCCGTCCGCTTTCTTGATATAGGAATTTCTCAATTGCATCTGTTGGAACAACGGCGACGTGGGATACAGCGCACTCTAGTGTCGGGATGCCATCACTCCAAGGGTAACATAGTCGCATGTATTGTGGGAGATTATTGTCAATGCACGCTTTGAAGCCTTATTTTAAGGCATTCCTACACTTTTTACGCTCCAAAATGGGTCTCATTTGGCCCTCGGACCATGAGGTATATGTAAAGGTCTGGATTTTGAGAACGCCTATTGTACACACCACTTATTAGAGGACCCAAAACTACATTTACAGCATCACTATAATAATAATAATAATAATAATAATAATAATCCTTTATTGGTCACATATATATACGGGGCTATGGTGGTTTAGTGGTTAGCACGTTCGCCTCACACCTCCAGGGTCCGGGTTCGATTCCCGTCTCGGCCATGTGTGTGTGGAGTTTGTGCATGTTCTCCCCGTGCCTCAGGGGGTTTTTCTCCAGGTTCTCCGGTTTCCTCCCCCCCCCCCGGTTCCAAAAACATGCACGGTAGGTTGATTGGCACCTTGGAAAATTGTCCCTAGTGTATGAATGTGAGTGTGTGTGTGTGTGTGTGTGATGGGTTGGCATTCCATCCAGGGTGTATCCTGCTTTAATGCCCATAGACACCACAGACTCCCCGTGACCCGATCGATCGGATAAAGCGGTAGAAGATGAATGAATGAATGAATGGTCACATATACATTAATATATATAATATACAGTGAAATTCTTTTCTTCGCATATCCTAGCTTGATGTTGGTAGTTTGGGGTCAGAGTGCAGGGTATCAGCTATGATACGGTGCCCCTGGAGCACAGAGAGTTAAAGGTCTTTCTCAAGGACCCAAGGGCGGCAGCTTGGCCATACCGGGGCTCGAACCCGGATCTTCCGATCAACAGCCCAGCGCCTTAGACCACTGAGATACCCCCTCCTCTATCAGAGCCAGATTCCTTATGGGACCTGTTTGGCTTCTTTGAATGGATTGGGCCACCAGTGCACCCCATGGATCAGTTTTGATAGGCTTTATACGACCCTCACATCCCTACACTTGTCCATTTTTCCCGCCGGAATGATTTGACTTCCAGTTTTCCGTTGCGTGACGCAGCGCTGTCCATAAAATCCCGTGACCATCTCGGTGATGTACCGCAGTAGACTCGAGGGCCTCTCGGAGTCCCGTAAAAGTCAGCGTGAGCACTCTCTCCATTAGCGCGACCCATTTGTTCACCTCCAGCGAACTCGACACACATCTGACGACGCCTTTCCCCTACACGCTGTACACATCGCTCAAGCGTATAAAAGCATCCCTCACCGCGTGCATTACTTATACTCTTTCTGAATTATTTAGTGAAGTTTGTGCTTCGCATTACCCGCATGGCTGGCCGGTTCAAGATCTCGCTGCATGTGTGCCCGGGGGCCTGGAGAGGGACGGGGGGGGGGGGGGTCGGTAGTGAGGGAGGGGGCTGGGGGTCTGAGGGTTACAACGCCACTGATCTGATCAGCCAAATACAGTAGAGTGGATTTGTGCCCTACTTTTCAGTCTTTTCGGTCCGTGTCGTTTATAAAAAGAATAAATCGTTGCTTTAAATGTAAAATATTTCAAATATATTACATTTATTATTATATATTACATATTACATTATATTACATATAAATCGTCTCATTTATTGCCCTCTGATTTTCTCCAACACTCCAAATATTAAAGGGAATGACCAGCAATCCATGGCGTCGTCCAGCATTCACTCCGAAATGATCCCTGGATCACTTTATTCTTCTCTAAAGCACCACGGATATCACGCGCCGTGATTTTGGAAGTTTTCCTGGTCGGTGTTGGTTTTTTCTTCAAAGTGACCTATAAATTCCCGGAGAAACGTGTCGAGGAACCAAACGCGATTCCATTTATCCGTTTATTCCATCGTTCACTGTTACATTTACGCTATTTTGCAGACGCACTTATCCAGAGCGACTTACAGCTGAGCAATTGAGGATTAAGGGCCTTGCTCAAGGGCTCCCACTAGTGGTAGCTTGGTGGTGGGTGGTGGTGTGGTGGGATTTTGAACCCGTGTGATCTTTTTCTTCTGATCTTCCGGTCCAGAGTCCAGCATCTTAACCACTAAGCCAGCCACCCTCCCAAGTTCTTGAATGATTCAGGATTGCGCTTTCTTTAATAGTGTGGGACGTGGTGTAGCCCAGTGGTTAAGGTGTTGGTTCAAATCCCACCACCACCAAGATACCACTAGTGGGAGCCCTTGAGCAAGGCCCTTAACCCTCAATTGCTCATTTGTAAGGCGCTCTGGATAAGAGCGTATGCCATAAATGTAACTTTTCTTATGAAGTGATCCATCTTCGTGGTTCCTGCGGGAATCTCGCGGTCCGTCGTCGTTGAGGTGTTCAGTGATGGATCCAGAACTGTTCATGGATGGATGATGATGATGATGATGATGATGATGATGATAATCTAAATCCATCAAAGATCTTGAGATTTTTTTTTTTATTTATGGATTTTTTTCAGCTGTTTTTTTTTTTATGGAAAAATTGTTCTTTAAGAAAACATTCCCTTTTTTTGTCGTTAAACGCGTCACTATTAAAAGCTACACGACTCACCCAAGAAAGACGACAAATCCTCAACCTCCCAAATCCTAATTAGCTTGTTTTGCCTTTGCACCGTGGCAGGCTTTAAAGTTCAAGAGAGTCATGTCCGAGCCGCAAACCCCCCGCCTGTCAACCCCCACATTTCAGCAGCCGCCCCTGGGATACTTTATACCTCCTTTTTCCTGATCCCTCATTCCCTCCCCACTCGCCTCCTAGACTTAAAAATTAGCCACGTTACCCAGCCTTCAAAGAGACGCTCGCTCCTTTTCGCCCGAGTGCCCTCCAGTCAGATTTAACCCTTCACACGTCGCTGGCAGGAGGATGATTTGACCTGATCCTGCTTTCATACATTTGTTTAAAAATAAAAAAGTAATAAAAAAGGTTTGCTAGCAGTACGAAAGGAAAATCTTTCTGCGCATTTGGACGGGATGGAAATGAGGCGCAAAGTGTGAAAAGGGCCAAGAGTGAAGAGAGGGTGGGTGGAGAACGAGGAGGCGAGAAGAACGCTTTAAAAGTCAAATAAAGCTCTTGACCTACTTCAAATGATTGAAGTTCGGATTGGATCGGATTGGAATAACGTGTCCGATTTCACCACGATTGTAGGCAATATTATATAACGACGTCATCTTGAAAATGACAGCATTCTGGACACCAGTGCTGTGGGAATCAAATTTAGGTGTCCAAAGAGGCACCAAAAGGCATCTAAATATATTATATCTATAAATGTTATACAAAATATATATATCTATATATTATATATATATATATATATATATATATATATATATATAAATTATAGCAAAATTTTATATTATATATATATCTCTAAATTATCTAATAATAAAAAAAAACAAAATCTCTATATCTAATATATATATATATATATATATATATTATAAAAAATTTCATATTTATATATATATAAATTATATTATAAAAAAAAAAAAAATATATATCTATATATATATATCTATATATATATATATATATATATATATATAAATTAAGATGCCTATTGGTGCCTATTAATCCGTTCTTACGTTCTTTCTTCCCTTATCCACATTATTATTGCTGCATGCAAAAGCATCACTATTATAATCTCAATCTCTCACTTCGGTCAAATCCTTTCCGTTTCCGCCGCGTAACTCGTCCCGCAGTTTTTATCCGATCGTCACGAATCATACCTCATATCGTGCGTCCCAATGGTGTGAGGCGTGCTGTTACTTTTATAAGGAATCGCCCCGTGGAATTCCGAACCCGGGGCCAAAAAGCGGGATTTTTTTTCCCATAGAAAATGAATGGGAGTTGAAATTTCGTGCCTCACAGTTCGGCCTGTGAGCGTCCGACATGCACATATGGCAAATCCACTCGTAGGGGGTCCGGAGTGGATCACGATCATATACCTCCCGAATCCCACACACGTTCGGAATTTCGGGAAATCCACGACATTCCGGCCCCATAGAGAATGAATGGGGAAATGTTATGCTCTGCTGTTCGGCCCCGTGTTCGCCTGACATGCACATGCGACATGTCCACTCGTAGGTGAGATGGAGTAGGTCATGAACATATGACTGCCGCATGGCGTCACGTAACCGCAAACGTGAAAAATCTGCAAAACTGTGAAACTCGGACACAGGGTCATGTGACATGTCTAAACGCTCGGCACCACGGCGGGAGTCTTCCACTCCAACCTCATGTAAAATAGATCTTCATGAAGCCAGCTTTGTGCACAGCAGCATTGTCATGCTGGAGCATATCCCCCCCGCTTGTTTTTTGGGTGCACAGAGGGTTAAGGGCCTTGCTCAAGGGACTCAAGGGTGGTATGAATTAGGGAATTACAGAGCCGGACTGGAGCACTTCAGAAAACGTAGCGCTGGAGCCGAGCATGTGATCTGAGGATTTCATTCACTGACCCGCGATTCTGATCCGATATGACGCCTTTGGGTTTTGGCCTGCACGCCAGGATGAACGTATGGCATGTGGCAGGAGGTTTTCCTATAGGAATGTGACTGTTTTTGCAGCACGGCTCGTTTTGGGTCTAGACAAAAATTCATGGTTAGATGCAAACAATCTAAAATGCTTCCATGATTTAATTGAAGATGAAAAAATGATATTAAATATGTTTGTTTAGATTTTGATTCATAAATTCATTAGTGCCGTGTGCAAAAGCATCACTATTATAATCTCTCGCTTCGGTCAAATTTTCGGCGCGTAACTCGTCCCGCAGCTTTTCGTCCGATCGTCACGAATCATACTTCATATCGTGCGTCCCGATGGTGTGAGATGTGCTGTTACTTTTATAAGGATTCGCCCCGCGGAATTCCGAACCCGGGGCCAAAAAGCGGGAATTTTTTCCCATAGAAAATGAATGGGGTTGAAATTTCCTGCCTCACAGTTCGGGCCTGTGAGCGTCCGACATGCACATATGGTAAATCCACTTGTAGGGAGTCCGGAGTGGATCACGATCATATACCTCCCGAATCCCACACACGTTCGGAATTTGGGGAAATCCGCGACATTCCGGCCCCATAGAGAATGAATGGGGATAATTTGACGCTCCGCTGTTCGGCCCGTGTTCGCCCGACATGCACATTTGACATATCCACTCGTAGGTGAGATGGAGAAGGTCATGAATATATGTAACTGCAAACGTGGAAAAATCTGCGAAACTCGGACACAGGGTCATGTGACATGTCTAAACGCTCGGCACATCGACGGGAGTCAGACACTGGTTTAATCTGATGATGTCACGTGTGTCACTGGCCCCGCCCCCTCCCAAAAAAACGCCCAAAACGGGCATTTTTGGTCTCAAAACACTCGTCTCTCCGAACGAGCTAGCATTTCGAAGTCAACACTAAATATTAAAGGGACCAGGCTGTAAGGGAGTCGCTCCCGGATCTGCGGTTTGCATCGGCAAGCATCGCTCACACTTTCTTCAGGAAAAATCCCATGTCTAGTTTGAATTGATGTCTTCCTGTAAGCTGTTAAAGAATTATATCTTGAGATCGTTGTAAAAAAAAAGTAGGGCTGAGTAACGACGCTGCAATGGAAGTGCTGATTTCTTCCGGTGTACCAAACCAGGACTTTAGGACTGAAATGGTCCGGTATAAATACATGTACACCCCAATCTCACTGGGATCAGGTTCGAGGCTCCGATTCAACCATAAATGCCTGCATCGTTCACCTCTGAGTGCTTAAAAAGGTTGTTGTTTTTGCGAGACCTGCAGCTTAATGCTCATTGATATCACGCCTTTGGTATTTTTGCCCCAGCGATCAGAAGTTCACGTCCTCGTTTCTGCTGATCCGACAGTGGCTGATCTCCTTTCTTGTTTAAAAAAAAAAACTCTACTGTTCAGACGCCTGCAGCAAACTGGAAAAGAGCCACACGGGGCCGGGCCTCAGGAGCTCTCACAGCACTCGTCCCGCCCTTGCAGCTCTCTTTCCCCTCGCAAAAATAAAACCTGGTCCGACGGGTTTGAGGAAGTCACAGGAGGGGATTTTCATTTCGTTTTTTCCCTCCAGAGGGAGATCCTGCCATTCACAGGCCACTTCACAGGCCCGGGAATATCACGTTGCCAGCGCGGGCGAGTCGGCCCCCACCTGGCAGGAGCCCGGACAGAAACCCGCAGGCCTTTTGACCCCTCGCGAGAATCCGGCACCCCTTCAAATCCAAGGCAGCCCCTGACCTGAAGTAATGAGATGACATGGACATTGTCCAACAATGTAGCTGGGTGTTCTGCATCAGGCTGAAAAGGGTTTCACGGCAGCTCTGGTTTGACATTCTGATCGAAATCAGAGGGTGTGCCCTAAAGGAATGTGCACTTTCTACATGAAGAAAAGAGGCTGAGGTTTCTTGCAATATCTGAGACTTTAAGGGATTACAAAGCATCCTTGTTCATTTTTTACTTATATAGTATATAAGAGCTCGTTTTTATATCCTCAGGCAAGATATAGACAATTATAGTAATAATAATAATAATAATCATAATAATAATAATGACTAGACATGGAACATTTCCTGAAGAAAATGTGAGTGATGCTTGCCGATACAAACCGCAGCTCTGGACTTCGAATTGCTAGGCCGTTCAGAGAGACGAGTGTTTAGAGACCAAAAACGCCCGTTTTGAGCGTTTTTTTTTTTTTTTTTTCGGGAGGGGCGGGGCCAGTGATGCGCGTGACATCATCAAATTATCCATCGACCGACTCCCGTCGATGTGCCGAGCGTTTAGACATGTCACATGATTGTCTGGAAGGGGTTTGGGTGTGAATAATAGATTATGATTGGCTGGAAGGGGTTCAGGTGTGGATAGTGAATTGGCTATAAGGGGTTCAGTTGTAAATAGTGGATTGTGATTGGCTGGAAGGTGTTTATGTGTGAGTAGTGTATTGTGATTGGCTGAAAGTTCAGATTTGAATAGTGGATTGGCAGGAAGGGGTTCGGGGGTGAATAGCGGATTGTGGTTGGCTGGAAGGGGTTCGGGTGTGAATAGTGGATTGTGATTGGCAGGAAGGGGTTCGGGGGTGATTGGTGATTGGGCGGAAGTGTGTGTAGTGGATTGTGATTGGCTGAAAAGAGTTCAAGGGGTGTGAATAGTGGATTGTGGATTGGCATTGGAAGTTTGGAAGGTGGTTCAGGGGTGTGAATAGTGGATTGTGATTGGCTGGAAGGGGTTCAGGGGTGAATAGTGGATTGTGATTGGCTGGATCTTAGTCTTAAACCCCAATCCTAAAGTCTAACCCATATTACATACCCTAACCCCTATCCCCAATCTTTAACTCTTACCCCTACACTTATCTGAAACTCCATATTCCGGCCCTTAACCCCAATCCTAAACTCTGACTTCATCCTAAACTTCGTCTCTTAACCCTAAACTCTCATCCCTATTACTAAACCTAATCTTTAACTCTAACACTAAGACTTTAAAGCGTGCAATGACAATGCATGCGACTGTTACCCATGAATTGACACCATTCTGCCACTAGGGTGCAGCGTTTGCCAAGGGCTATTTTTCCAACAAACGCAACTGTGAAATTTCTATCCTAAAATGTCCAGGCACTTCCATGAACGATGGGAATAGATTTGTGCATCGAGGTGAAAAAGCGGCGTGTGTTTTGTGTTATGAGGCGACGTCGATCATCAAACACTACATACACGTCTTATAGTAACTCCTGGAAGTTCGAGGGACACTCATGATCTAAAGCCTTATTCCGTTTTCCAGCCCCTCTTCATTCTAATCCTCCCCCTAACCCCCCTAACCCCCGCTGTAAACCCCCTAACCCCTAACCATGAACCTCTGTAATCCCTAACCTGTAACCCCTAACCATGTAACCCCCATGTAACCCCTAACCCCCTCTGTAATCCCTAACCATGAACCCCCGCTGTAACCCCCCTGAACCATGAACACCATGAACCATGAACCCCCTCTGTAATCCCTAACCATGAACTGTAACCCCTAACCATGAAACCCCGCTGTAACCCCTAACCATGAACCCCCTCTGTAACCCCTAACCATGAACACCCTCTGTAACCCCTAACCATGAACACACTCTGTAATCCCTAACCATGAACACCACTCTGTAACCCCTAACCATGAACCCCCGCTGTAACCCCCTGAACCCCCGCTGTAACCCTAACCATGAACCCAACCCGTGTAACCCCTAACCATGAATTTGTAACCCCTAACCATGGAAACCACCCTTAAACTGTAAACCAAACCCCCAACCTGTAACCCCTAACCATGAACCCCCGCTGTAAACCCTAACCATGAACCCCTAACCAACTCCCGCTGAACCCCCCATGAACCCCTCTGTAATCCCTAACCATGAACCCCCCGCTGTAACCCCTAACCATGAACCCCCTCTGTAATCCCTAACCATGAACACACTGTGTAATCCCTAACCATGAACACACTCTGTAATCGCTAACCATGAACCCCCTCTGTAATCCCTAACCATGAAACCCCGCTGTAACCCCTAACCATGAACCCCCGCTGTAACCCCTAACCATGAACCCTCTGTAATCCCTAACCATGAACCCCCGCTGTAACCCCTAACCATGAACCCCCGCTGTAATCCCTAACCATGAACCCCCGCTGTAATCCCTAACCATGAACCAACTAACCCCCGCTGTAATCCCTAACCATGAACCCCCGCTGTAATCCCTAACCATAAACCCCCGCTGTAACCCGAACCATGTAATCCCTAACCATGAAACCCCGCTGTAACCCCTAACCATGAACCCCCCGCTGTAACCCCTAACCATGAACCCCCGCTGTAACCCCTAACCATGAACCCCCTCTGTAATCCCTAACCCCCTCTGTAATCCCTAACCATGAACCCCCCTCTGTAATCCCTAACCATGACCCCTGCTGTAACCCCGCTGTAACCCCTAACCATGAACCCCCGCTGTAACCCCTAACCATGAACCCTCTCTGTAATCCCTAACCATGAACCCCCTCTGTAACCCCTAACCATGAACCCCCCCTGTAACCCCTAACCATGAACCCCCCCTGTAACCCCTAACCATGAACCCCCCCCCCCTGTAACCCTAACCATGAACCCCCCTGTAACCCCTAACCATGAACCCCCCCCGAACTGAATCCCTGTAATCCCTAACCATGAACCCCCGCTGTAATCCCTAACCATGAAACCCCGCTGTAACCCCTAACCATGAACTCCCGCTGTAACCCCTAACCATGAACCCTCTCTGTAACCCCTACCATGAACCCCCGCTGTAATCCCTAACCATGAACCCTAACCATGCTGTAACCCCTAACCACTCTGTAATCCCTAACATGAACCCCCGCTGTAACCCCTAACCATGAACCCCCGCTGTAATCCCTAACCATGAACCCCCAACCCCTACCATGAACCCCCGCTGTAACCCCTAACCATGACTCTGTAACCCCTAACCATGAACCCCCCCTGTAACCCCTAACCATGAACCCCCCAGCTGTAACCCCTAACCATAACCCCCCCTGTAACCCCTAACCATGAACCCCCGCTGTAATCCCTAACCATGAACCCGCTGTAACCATGAACCCCCGCTGTAACCCCTAACCATGAACACACTCTGTAATCGCTAACCATGAACCCCCTCTGTAACCCCCCCTGTAACCCCTAACCATGAACCCCGCTGTAACCCCTAACCATGAACCCCCCTGCAACCCCTAACCATGAACCCCCGCTGTAATCCCTAACCATGAACCCCCTCTGTAATCCCTAACCATGAACCCCCTCTGTAATCCCTAACCATGAACCCCGCTGTAACCCCTAACCATGAACCCCCCCTGTAACCCCTAACCATGAACCCCCGCTGTAACCCCTAACCATGAACCCCCGCTGTAACCCCTAACCATGAACCCCCTCTGTAACCCCTAACCATGAACCCCCGCTGCAACCCCTAACCCCTAACCATGAACCCCCCCCCTGTGAACCCCCTAACCATGAACCCCCGCTGTAATCCCTAACCATGAACCCCTCTGTAATCCCTAACCATGAACCCCGCTGTAACCCGCTGTAATCGCTAACCATGAACCACTCTGTAATCCCTAACCATGAACACACTGTGTAATCCCTAACCATGAACAACCTGTAATGAACCCCCGCTGTAACCCCTAACCATGAACCCCCTCTGAACCCCTAACCCCGCTGTAACCCCTAACCATGAACCCCCGCTGTAAGTAAACCCCTAACCATGAACCCCCGCTGTAACCCCTAACCATGAACCCCCGCTGTAATCCCTACCATGAACCCCCCGAAACCCCTCTGTAACCCCTAACCATGAACCCCTAACCATGAACCCCCGCTGTAATCCCTAACCATGAACCCCCGCTGTAACTCTGTAATCCCTAACCATGAACCCCCGCTGTAACCCCTAACCATGAACCCCCGCTGTAACCCCTAACCATGAACCCCCGCTGTAATCCCTAACCATGAACCCCCGCTGTAACCCCTAACCATGAACCCCCGCTGTAACCCCTAACCATGAACACACTCTGTAATCGCTAACCATGAACACACTCGCTGTAATCCCTAACCATGAACCCCCATGCTGTGAACCCCTAACCCCGCTGTAACCCCTGTACCACCCCTGAACCATGACCCCCCGCTGTAACCCCTAACCATGAACCCCCGCTGTAATCCCTAACCATGAACCCCCCTGTAATCCCTAACCATGAACCCCCTGTAACCCCTAACCATGAACTCCCCTGTAACCCCTAACCATGAACCCCCCTGTAATCCCTAACCATGAACCCCGCTGTAACCCCTAACCATGAACCCCCCTGTAACCCCTAACCATGAACCCCCCCTGTAACCCCTAACCATGAACCCCGCTGTAATCCCTAACCATGAACACACTCTGTAATCCCTAACCATGAA
>JACRUU010000018.1:20071996-20105151 GCA_030449085.1 Kryptopterus vitreolus | reverse complement strand
AAGTTAGCGGTAAAGCAGGGCGGAGTGTTTGCCGGGTAATTACCTGCTGTGATGGAGCGTGATCTCTTTATACAAAGAGAATGTTCTTTGGCTTGTCCACGCACACCTGCAGCGGCTCCTCAGTGATGTATGCCAGATGTTTCTCCACAGCAGATGCAGCACTCGCAGTGCTTAACATCTGTCTGTTCACATCTCACATCTGTCTGTTGTTTTCAGCCTCATTCATTCAGAAACGAACGGAAAGAAAATCAGGACAAATCCACCACTTTAAATAACAGCATAGAAACGTTTCTATCACTTTAAAAAAATCTATCTGTCTGTCTGTCTGTCTACTATATATCTATCTATCTATCTATCATCTATCTATCTAGATGTCTGTCTATATATGTGTTCATATATTTGTTGTTCTTTCTTTCTTTCAGTTTCTTTCTTTCAATGTCTGTCTTTCTTTTTCTTTCATATGACTTGATTGTTTTTTCTCTTTCTTTCTTTCTTTCTTTCTTTCTTTCTTTCTTTCTTTCTTCTTTTCTTTAATGTATTCTTCTTTTTCTATCCTTTCAAACTACCTGAAGTTGTTCTTCTTTCTTTCTTCGTTCAATATGTATATCTCTAATTGTTTTTCTTTCTTATTTTCTTTATTGCTTTCTTTCTTTCTTTCTTTCTTTCTTTCTTTCTTTTTCTTTCATACTGCCTTAATTTGTTCTTTTTCTCTTTCTTTCTTTCTTTCTTTGTTTTCTTTCTTATTTTCAATATATGTAGTTCTTTCTTTTTCTGTCTTTCTTTTGAACTACCTTAATTTGTTTGTTTGTTTGTTTGTTTCAGAGCCAACTCTCAGAGCCAACAAATAAAGAATAAACATAAAATATTCTTGAAATAAAATATTCAACATGAAAAATAATACAGTGGATTTTAATTTTCTTTTCTTTCTTTCTTTGTCTTTCTTTCTTATTGGTTTTGCTTGGATCTTTTTGTTGCTTTCTTTACATTTGTTCTTTCTTTGGTTCTTATTCTTTTTTCTTTCTTTCTTTCTTTCTTCTTACTTTTTCTTGCCAATTCCTTTCTTTCTTCCTTCCATCCTTCCTTCCTTCCTTTCTTCCTTCCACACCCCTGTACCGAACCTCTCCCTGCACGACCACGCCCCTTTACCGAACCTTTACTGAAACTCTACCAGCACGACCACGCCCCTTTACAGAACCTCTCCCAGCACGACCACGCCCCTTTATCGAACCTCTCCCAGCATGACCACGCCCCTTTACAGAACCTCTCCCAGCATGACCACGCCCCTTTACAGAACCTCTCCCAGCACGACCACGCCCCTTTACAGAACCTCTCCCAGCATGACCACGCCCCTTTATCGAACCTCTCCCAGCATGACCACGCCCCTTTACAGAACCTCTCCCAGCACGACCACGCCCCTTTACCGAACCTCTCCCAGCACGACCACGCCCCTTTACCGAACCTCTCCCAGCACGACCACGCCCCTTTACCGAACCTTTACTGAAACTCTACCAGCACGACCACGCCCCTTTACCGAACCTCTCCCTGCACGACCACGCCCCTTTACCGAACCTCTCCAAGCAGGCCACGCCCCTTTACCGAACCTCTCCCAGCACGACCACGCCCCTTTACCGAACCTCTCCCAGCACAACCACGCCCCTTTACCGAACCTCTCCCAAGCAGGCCACGCCCCTTTACCGAACCTCTCCCAACAGGCCACGCCCCTTTACCGAACCTCTCCCAACAGGCCACGCCCCTTTACCGAACCTCTCCCAGCACACGACCACGCCCCTTTACCAGAACCTCTCCCAGCACGACCACGCCCCTTTACCGAACCTCTCCCAGCACGACCACGCCCCTTTACCGAACCTCTCCCAGCAGGCCACGCCCCTTTACCGAACCTCTCCCAGCACGACCACGCCCCTTTACCGAACCTCTCCCAGCACGACCACGCCCCTTTACCGAACCTCTCCCAAGCAGGCCACGCCCCTTTACCGAACCTTTACCGAACCTCTCCCAGCACAAGGCCACGCCCCTTTACCGAACCTTTACCGAACCTCTCCCAGCACGACCACACCTCTGTACCGAACCTTTTATTCTGCTTTAGTATACTCCGCATACCTTTTTTTCCCCTCCGCCCTGAAAAACCCCTTTGTCAGTGGCTGCACCTGCTCCTGATGTTATCCTCGAAACAAACGACACGGGAAGGCCGACCCGAGTAAAGTTAGACTCCTTTTACAGGAGATAACGCTTTTGCAGGGACGCATCTTCAGCTAGTGAGACACCCGGCGTGCTGAAACCAAATCCACGTCCCGCTGTCCCGGAGAAGCAGAAGCTTCCCTTTGATTAATTACTTAATGCACTCCTGGGAGCCTGAAGGTCACAACCTGCTCCATCAAACCATGCGGGATCTCCTTCCGTCTATCGGAATAACGTGACGCTCCGCAGGTTTTAGGATTTAGGAGTATTAGGATTTAAAAATCACACAACCAGATGGAGGTTCCTCTAAAGCATCCGACGGAGTTTTACCTTGCCTTTTTTAGGGGTTTATGTGTGAATAGCGGATTGTGATTGGCTGGAAGGGGTTCGGTTGTGGATAGTGGCTTGTGATTGGCTGGAAGGGGTTCGGGTGTGGATTGTGATTGGCTGAAAAAGGGGGTTTTTCCTTGCCTTTATTCCACATGTCGCTCAGGTCAAATCCCCCCCCCCCTCCCCCGTCCATAAGAATTAACCTAAAATTTTTAATCACCTCCAATCATCAGTCAATTCTTTATTTCATTCATTCATTCATCTTCTAGCGCTTTATCCGATCTTCCCTCGGGTCACGGGGAGTCTGTGTCTATCTCAGGCGTCTATGGGCATTAAGGCAGGATACACCCTGGATGGAATGCCAACCCATCACACACACACACACACACACACATTCATACACTAGTGACAATTTTCCAAGGTGCCAATCAACCTACCGTGCATGTTTTTGGACCGGGGAGGAAACCGGAGAACCCGGAAAAAACCCCCTGAGAACGGGGAGAATGCAAACATCCCCACACCCTGACCCGGGGAACGGACCCTGGCTGTGAGGCGAACGGCTAACCACTAAGCCACCATAGGGGAGAACATGCACAAATGAGACAAGACTCGAACCCCGACCCTGAGCCAAATGTGCTAACCTCTAAACCACCGTGCCCCTAATTTTTAATTTATTTGTTTTAATTTAATTTATTTAAATTTTACGGGAAAAAAATGCAATTGTACGCTCGATTAATAAATACAAATTCCTTGGAACAAATTCCCGAAGAAATTCCCAGCCAGAGGGGGGAGGAAATGGTGGGTGAATGGTCCCCCCCAAAAAAGTGGGCGTGGCTACAAAGCATTTTTAGTGACGAAACGTACTGTAACATATGTCACGTCAATTTCTCTCACAATCTCTCCCTTTAATAGAATTATTGATTATTACTCTTTTAATATGAATTGCTTGTTAATTTCAATGTTTAGTGTTGGTTTGAAGTGTAAAATATGGGACGTGGCTCCTTTAAGAATTGTGTTCCGGTTGCTTTTCCATATAAACTGGTGATACGGTGTTTAGGTTATACGGAAGCGCTTTATTGCGTTCAGTAAAAATGCGCTTTATTGCAGTAATACGGATTTGGGAATGCGATGCGCTTGCGTAAGGTTCCATACGGTAATATACGCTAAATATAGTGAGGAGATCGTACCTGTTGTGAATGCGCAGCTAGGGGGCGCAATTGGGGGAAATTTAGGAAGTGTGAGTGGATGCACTGAACGTTTATTTATTCGTTTGTCGTTCGGGTTTCGTTCATTCGCACAACACTATATATATATAGTATAGTAATACACACTGCGTTATAACACCTTTTGCGTTGTTAATAACAACCCTAGTGTTGATATATTTGTGCTTTTCACAGGTGCATTCTGGGACTCGCCCAGTCGCCGAGCTGCATGTGTGAGCGCACGCCCAGCGATGGAACTCTGGCCTGCAGCGGCCTGGTTCTTAATGCTGACGTTCATCGCTGATTGGCTGAAGCTCGTTCGCTCGAAAGACTTCACGAAAAAGGATATTATTTTCCTCCATCCTTCTAGTAAGTATTCCGGCACCTCCTCGATCCATGTGTACGGGAAAGGTATGCGTGATCTGGGGAGGTGGTAATGGCATCAGACTCCATGGTACTCTGGGCCCCTAAGTAAGGCCCTTAATCTAAAAGTTGCATTGGGTGAGGGCATGGGCCAAATTCTGTAAATGTAATGTGATTTTCTGTGGAATAATTGTTTTTTATTTATTTATTTAAATTTTAGAGCTTTTTAATTGATTGTATATTTTTATACAATTATAATTTATTATAATAAATTATATATTATATATATTATATAATCATATATACTATATATATATAATTATTTAATGACAATAATTGTATTTAATTGTATTAATTTTACTATTTAAATTTTTTGTCTTGTACAAAAAAGTGAATACCAAAAGAATGAAAGGATCGAAGCAAAGAAAAAATGAAGGGAAAAGCAAAAAACAGTAAGAATGAAAAGGAAGAACACGGAACACGGAATGAAATGGGGAAAAGAAAAAGGGAAGGAAGGAAAAAGGGTATGAAAGATAAGAAAAAGAAGGTTGAAAGGACGATAAGAAAAGAAGGATGAAAGGCAAAGGAAGTAAAAAAGAATAAGGTGAAGGAATGGTGGGGAAAAGGAAGGAAGGAAAAAAAGAAAAAGAAGAAGTCAAGTTAGGAAGGAAGGAAGGAAGGAAAAATGGGAATGACAAATGTCATGGCATCATTAAAAAAGTGGGCGTGGCTACAAAGCATTTTATTGTCTCGTTGTGATCACATGTTTATTGGAGACATTTTTGTAACGTTCCCGCTGCCGTGTCTCGGAGGTTTTCTTTCTGGCCTTGAAAGGGAAAAAAAAGAATCGTTCCCGTTTGTAAACATGTTGGAAGAATAAAATTCCCAATGAAAAATAAAACGTTCTTTGGTGGGAATGCGAGCGTGCGAGCGATTCCCGAGCGACTCCCGAGATTCCTCGAGAGCGATTCCCACGAGCGATTCTGAGCGATTCCCGAGCGATTCCTCGAGCGATTCCTGAGCGATTCCCGAGCGACTCCTGAGCAATCCCGAGCGACTCCCGAGCGATTCCTCGAGATTCCCAAGATTCCCGAGAGATTCCCAAGCGATTCCTCGAGCGATTCCCGGGTTTTTGAGCGATTCCCGATTCCCAAGCGATTCCTCGAGAGATTCCCGAGCGATTCCCGAGCGATTCCTCGAGAGATTCCCGAGCGATTCGAGAGCGATTCCCGAGCGATTCCTCGAGAGATTCCCGAGCGATTCCTCCGATTCGAGCGACTCCCGAGCAATTCCTCGAGAGATTCCCGAGCGATTCGAGCGATTCTTGAGAGATTCCCGAGCGATTCACGAGCGACTCCCGAGCGATTGTTCGAGAGATTCCCAAGCGATTCCTCAAGAGATACCCGAGCGATTCCTCGAGCAATTCCTCGAGCGATTCCCAAGCGATTCCAAAGCGATTCCCGAGTGATTCCTCGAGCGATTCCCAAGCGATTCCAAAGCGATTCCCGAGCGATTCCAAAGCGATTCCTCGAGCGATTCCATTCCCGCTGCGTTCCCAGGTTTTCTTTCTGGCCTTGAAAGGGAAAAAAAGAATAAACGTTCCCGTTTGTAAACATCCCGAGCGTTGGAAGAGCGATAGCGATTCCTCGAGAATTCCGAGCATGAAAGAATCCCGAGCGAGCGAAAATTCCTCGAGAGATCCCGAGCGATTCCCAACGATTTCCCGAGCGATTCCCGGGAATTCCGATTGATTCCTCGAGCGATTCCTCGAGAGATTCCCGAGCGATTCCTCGAGAGATTCCCGAGCGATTCCTCGAGCGATTCCCGAGCTATTCCTCCCGAGCGATTCCCGAGATTCCTCGATAGATTCCCGAAGCGATTCCCGAGCGATTCCCGAGCGATTCCCGAGCGATTCCCGAGCGATTCGAGCGATTCCTCAAGAGATTCCCGAGCGATTCTTCGAGAGATTCCTGTTTGCACATTTGCTCGTCCTTCTTTACGAGGCTTTGATCGTCTTCCAGACGGAACAGCTGCCTCCGATAGGCTTCGGGAATCTCGTCCCGCTTGCTCCCGAGATCAGACTGCGGCTCCCATCATGCATTGCGAGCCGAGATATTTCTGGACGGGGCGTGACAGACGGGTTGGTCACGCCGCAGATGGGAGTCATGAGCGGTGGTTTTGGGTGGAAATAAAAGGATTCCTTTCCCTGCCGGATCCTGGAGACCAGATCACTTCATCCTGCATCACGTCCGGGTCTGATTAAGTAAATATGAGACGCGGGCGGGATTATGGGATGCAGATTTGGAGTGTGATTGGTGAAACACAGTCCCGGATCAGAACCAGTGTTTATTGGGGAGTCATGTGATGTTTTCTGTTTACACGCGGGGGGGCAAAAGTTTGTGTACATGAGATTTGTTTGTGTTTTGTATTATTATTTTTTAAAAATATGTTTTTAATACGTTTATAATATGTTTTAATACGTTTAGTCCCATACTGGAGAAATCACAATCCACTGTTCTCACTTTTTCAATCTGACACGTTTATAAAACATCAGGAAAGATGAAAAGAAAAGAATGAAAGGAGAAAAAATGAAGGAAGCAAAAAACGGTAAGAATAAAAAAAAAGAAAATGAAGAAAAAGAGTGACAGAAGGAAGTAATGAAAAGGGGAAAAGAAAGAGGGAAAAGGGAAAGCGGTAATATTTCCGTCTTGGAAATTCACCAGAAAGAAGAAGGAAAAGAATGACTAAAGAAGGGAATCTTAGTAATGAAAAGGGGGAGAAGGAGAAAGAGAAAAAAGGAAGGAAGAAAAAGAAAGAAAAAAGAAAGAAAGAAAGAGAAATAAGAAAATAAAAAAGAAGAAAAAAGAAAAGAAAGTAAAAAGGAAGGAAGTAAAGGAAAGAAAAAATAAAAAGGTGAAGGAATGGTGGGGTAAAGGAAGGAAAGAACCAAAAGAAGAAGTAAAGTTAGGAAGGAAGGAAGGAAAAATAGGAAAGAATTAAAAAGGTGAAAGAAGAAAAAGAAGAAAAGACAGGGGAAATTGAGAGATGGGAAGAAGTAAAGAATGAAAAAAAAAATTAAGGAAAGAGCGAAAAGAAAAAAAGGAAGGATAAGAATGAAGGAAAAGAATGAACAGATTTTAAAAAGCAAGAGAAGGAAAGATAATAAGGAAGAAAAGGAAGAGGAAAGGAATTATTAAAAAAGTTGACTGGGAAAGGAAGGAAAGAAAAATGGTTGAAGAAAGAAGGGGAAAATGTAAGAAAGAAAAGAAAAAAGTGAAGGAATGGGGAAAAGGAAGGAAAGAACAAAGAGAAAAAGAGGAACCAAATTTAAGAAGGAAGGAAGGAAAAATGGGAAAGAATTAAAAAGGTGAAGGAAGAAAAGACGGGTAGAAATGGAGAGATGGGAAGAAGTAAAGAATGAAAAAAATGGAAGGAAAGAGAAAGGAAAAAGAAAAAAAGGAAGGGTATGAACGAAGTTAGGAAGGAAGGAAAAGAATGAACAGATTTTACAAAAGCAAGAAGAAGGAAGGATAATAAGGAAAAGTATGGAATTAGGAAGAGGAAAGGAATGGGGAAAGAAAGAAAGGAAGGATGGAAGGAAAGGAAGGAAAAAAGAAAAAGGTGAAGGAAAGGGGGGAAAGAAAGGAAAGAACGAAAAGAAGAAGTAAAGTTAGGAAGGAAGGAAGGAAAAATGGGAAAGAATTAAAAAGGTGAAAGAAGAAAAGACGGTGAGAAATGGAGAGATGGGAAGAAGTAAAGAATTAAAGGAAAAAGAAAAAAGGAAGGGCAGGAATGAAGTTAGGAAGGAAAGGAAAAGAATTAACAGATTTTTAAAAAAGCAAGAGAAGGAATGATAAAAAAAATAAAAGTTGACTGGGAAAGGAAGGAAAGAAAAATGTAAGAAAGAAAAGAAGGATGGAAGGAAAGAAAAGAAAGTGTCTGTCTGTGAAGGAAGGTTGGAAAGAAAAAGTTAGGTAGGAATGAATCCAAAAGGTGAAAGAAGGGAAGAAAGGAAAAAAGAAAGAAGGAATAACGGATGAATAAAGAAACTAAATCGGATCTTTTTTTCCCCGCTGGGATCGCAGCCACGCCCTTTCCCGGAGGGTTCAAGTGCTTTACGTGCCAGGAAGCGGCTGATAATTACGAGTGTAACCGCTGGGCACCAGACGTGTACTGCCCACAAGGTAAGATCGCCCGTCTGCGCCCGTCTGGCCCCGTCTGGGCCCGTCTGGGCCCGTCTGGGTCCATTTTTACTACAAATGATGTTTTTAAAAAAATAAAGAACCCAAAACTCTTTCCTTGGTTGTATTCCCAGAGACTAAATATTGCTACACGCATCATCAGCTGGACTCCGGTGGGAATTCTGTGTCTGTGACCAAACGCTGCGGCGCTCTGGAGGACTGTCTAGACGCCGGCTGCAGCGACTCGGAGCGCGACGGAATCCGGGTACATCCCCTTATTTTATTCCCTTTGTAAATCCCAGACTCTTAAGGGCAATGTGGAACGTGCACGTCATCGGGAACGCCGCGTACGAACACTCGCGGGAGCTTCACACGCCGCTGTAACTCCATCGCTGAGTGATTCCACTCCGGGTTCGGGGGCGTAATCCCGCCGCTGAAAGCTCCACTTCTCCATCCATTGTGTGGTTTGTCTTCTGCCGAACAGGAACGAAGGAAGCGACAGAGCAGCAGACGGGGAGTTTCCCCAGGACCTGTAGTAATGCCCACAAGGCGTCTTTCAGCTTTTATCCAGCGATGACAGAAATGACGACTCGCACTATAAATAGATAGGAAGGAAAGAATAGAATGAAGAAGGAAGAAGAAAAAGGGAATGGAAGAAAGGTAAAGCTGAATGGGAGAAAAAAAGGGTAGGAAAGAACAAAAAGAAAAAAGAGAGGGTAAGACATGGGACAGCCTGGTCCCTTTAATATTTAGCGTTGACTTCGAAATGCTAGCTCGTTCGGAGAGACGAGTGTTTAGACACCAAAAACGCCCCTTTTGGGCATTTTTTCGGGAGGGGGCGGGGCCAGTGACGCACGTGACATCATCAAATTATCCGGCGTCCGACTCCCGTCCATGTGCCGAGCGTTTAGACATGTCACATGACCCTGTGTCCAAGTTTCGCCGTTTCGCAGATTTTTCACGTTTGCGGTTACGTGACGCCATGTGGCAGTCATATGTTCATGACCGACTCCATCTCACCTACGAGTGGATATGTCACATGTGCATGTCGGGCGAACACAAGCCGAACAGCGTAGCGTCAAATTTCCCCATTCATTCTCTATGGGGCCGGAATGTCGCGGATTTCCCGAAATTCCGAACCGTGTGTGTGGGATTCGGGAGGTATATGATGGTGATCCACTCCGGACCCCCTACGAGTGGATTTGCCATATGTGCATGTCGGACGCTCACAGGCCGAACTGTGAGGCACACAATTTCAACCCCATTCATTTTCTATGGGAAAAAATTCCCGCTTTTTGGCCCCGGGTTCGGAATTCCGCGGGGCGATTCCTTATAAAAGTATATAATATAAGGATATAAGGAAATAATTCTGTGGAAAATTGGAAAATTCGCTATTACACTATAAATCGATTTTTACATTTTTAAAAATCCTGAATCCATACAATGTCTTTGGGTTTGTCTCATCCATCTCGTTCATTTCCTCTAATACGGGTCCGGAAAACCAGGATGCGTTATTCCGATGCTTTGGAATGTCATGAAGATACAACCTCAATATTTCAGTAGACTACAGACGGGCAAAAGGAAAAACGCTTGGTTATGAATATGGTACGAGTCTTGTGAGCGTGGCAATTCCGATTTTCTCTCAGAATTCCCAGGGGAAATCGGAATTCCACGCTGTGTTCCAGCGGAAGTTGTTCCAGGGGATGTCGGAGATTCATTCAGCCACGAGAGTGTTAAGGTCCGGTACAAATGGTGAAAGGCGCATCCGGCGTGAAAAATTAATCCCAAAGGTTTTTTCGGAATGTCGGGATCGGAGCTCCGTAGCAGGAGATCTTCCATTCCAACCCTGTGTAAGCGGTATCTTCATGGAGCCGGATTTGTGCATGAAGTGAAGTGAACCGCATCCATATTTGTTTATTTTTCCCTGCATGCGTCTGCGCAGGTGTGCGTTTCTTGTTGCGAGGGGAACATCTGCAACATGGCGCTCCCTCGGAACCAGACGGACGCCGTCTTCGCCACCACGTCGCCGCTGAACCCCGGAGATCGCGCCGCTCCGGATCGTCCTCTGCTTCTGTCGTCCCTCCTCTTCCTCCTCGTCTTCCTCAGCCAGGGATGATCCTTTTCCGGAAAACGCAATCTCGGATTTCGTACCTTAGCTGTGTTTAGTGTCGCCGGAATCCTCGAGCAAATGAAGTGAAACCAGTCGGGAACACGATTCCCGACTGGGAAAAATCACACACGGATCTCTATATGGACAAAAATATAGGTACACCTGAACTTTAGATCGGAATGTGATTCCCTGTTTTTAAACGTTATTCCACATTTAGTCGCCTGTTTTCTAATGAACTCCGGGAATCTTCAATGGGATTTTAACGGGAATTCCCGGGAATTTACACGATTGCCTTTAACAGGTTGCATTGCAGGATAATTTTGGTTAAAACAACCAGATTGAATGCATTGGCACGGACACAGCGCGCTTCCCGCAGGTTTCCCGAGGCCACGCCCCCTTTAGAACGGAACGCGCATCCTGTCCGGAATCCCGCACGTCAAAAAATTTTCGTCTTTGTGAGGAAATGATATAAATATTACATAAATATATGTATATTTAGCGTAAATATTCCAATTTGGAATTCCAAAATGAGATACTAACAATTACTGAAAACTCGTCTTTTTTGTTTTTAGGAATTCCAAATTTTCCGATGTACCCCCAAATTCCCATTGAAAAGTTTCCGCATGTTTCAGACGTCGGGTCTTCGATGGCGGAAGGAGTCCAGACGGACGTCTGGAATCGTCTGGGAATTATCCAGAAATATCCGGAAATATCCCAGACATTTTCCACACCCGAAGACCCGACCGGAACAGGATCTTTTGGATCCTGTAGTATAGAGATATTTTATCCCATTATTAAAAGTTTGGAGGAGAACATGTGGCTGGGAAAGTCAGGCGTCCCAATACTTTTGTCCAGACAGATTTGCGCCATCAATCAATCATTTTAATGTGTATTATTATTTTGTATTTTTTTATTAACGTAAGTTTTCCGACATTAGTTCATGGAATGAATCCGGAATGTGTTTTTTTTTTCACTTTTTTTTATTTTTATTTTTTTTATTAAAGATGTGACATTTTTCTAGTTATTAACTGTTTATAAGCACTTGTGTACAGATGTAGATTTTCGTACCGTCGTGTTTGTATTTTTATATATTGTGTCAGCGGCCTTCTATTTTATCCCGAAGGCTATAAATGCTACTGTGACATGTGACCAGTTCAGTGTCGTCGTCGTCGAAGTGGTCGTAAAAAAAAAAGAAAAGAAAAAAAAAACACACACATAAAAAGTGCAGTGTTTGCAACTACAGTGTTATTGTTCCCTTTGCTTTGTTCAGGCACACGGCCCGGGACTGGAGCGCTTCCTTTTCCAATATATATCGTAAAAATGCCATTGCAATTATTATTATTATTATTATTATTATTATATTATTATTATTATTATTATTATTAAGGGCTAACCCAATCTCGTGCATCTTCAGTGTTGCTCAGGAAATCAAGCACCATTGGAAGAAGACTTTTATTATTTGTTCTGTATCGTTTAGCATTATTTAAAATTAATTGCATGTGCAATTTTTTTTTTCTAAAAGAGAGAAAAAAATGCAGTGTGTCATTGTGTGTGTGTGTGTGAATTCATATATATATATATATATATATATATATGTGTGTGTGTGTGTGTGTGTGTGTGTGTGTGTGTGTGTAATGGTTATAAAATCAAATTTTTTTTTTCATACAGATGGACAAAATTGTTTCTTTAATGAAAGAAAAAGTCACAATGTTTTTTATTTTAATTTTTTGTAAATGAAAGTGACATTGTTTTTCAACATACTTCAGGCTTGAATATTACAAAACACAGTAAAAAACAATCTGTTGCAGCAACCTTTTTCAGCATCCGGCTTTGCTTAATGTTTCAGTCTGACTCTTCAGCTTACGGCCACTTTAGAATATATATTATAATTCTTTTAGATTGTCATTATGATCTACATATACTCATATCCTTGATAGTCTTGAATAGTATATATCATTGTACACCAGTGTGTCACTTTGGTATAAAGATCAATGGTGAGATTTATATCTGTACATTAAAAAAAACCAAGTGTATAAATTCCATGACAAAAATTCATTGGTGAAAAGACATGCCAGACTTTAGAATTACATACAACATGACAGTGGAAATTCTTGATAACATGCATGAACAACAAAGTTCTCCATGTTTCACAGTAATGCTCAACAGTGTTTTTTTCTTGATGCTTCATGCTTCATTTTTTCAATGAAGGTCCTCATGTGCCTTAGATTTTTTTCTCAGTTCTGTCCATGACATTCTCCAGAAGCTCTTGTAGCTTTTGTCAACATGCAAGATTTGGAACATACTCCTGACAGTCTGTTGCTTTTTATGATTCGTTTTCAACAATGAGTGTCCTCCTTGGTCGTCTCTCCATGTTTCACAGTGAGTTTGATATTCTTTGGCTCAAACATGAGGGATGGTGGATCATGTCCACAGGTTTGATGACTTGAGCATCCTGACACTAGTTTCACCTTGAATCTCTTTAGAAGTCTTTCTATACTTTTGTTACCATTCGGATTAATCCGTCTCTTAGATTTGTCATTTAATTTTCCTCCTGCGGCCACGTCCAGGTGAGGTTGGCTACTAGTCCCAGTCCCATGGATCTTAAACTTCTGAATAATATGTGCAACTGTACTCACAGGAACATCTAGTTGCTTGGAGATGGTCTTATAGCCTGTACCTTTAACATGCTTGCTTGTCTATAATTTCTGATCTCTTGAGACAGCTCTTTCCTTTGCTTCCTTTGGTCCGAGTGTCGACAGTGAAACACCTTCAATTAACAGTGATCACATTACCTGTGAGCCAGTGCCATATATATAAAGGCAATGGTATGATTAGACACCTGTGATGCTAATTGGTTTAACAATGCTAATTTCAAGGGGTCACCATTTTTTCAATTGTTTCATGTTTATTTTTTTACATTATTCCCACTTTGGATTCATTTACATTATTTTCTGTGATTGACCATTGTGACTTTTTCTTTCATTGACCATCTTTACATAAATCTATTTCTTTTGTCCACAAGGTTGACCATCATGAGGACCACACCACACACACACACAACCACACACACACACACACACACACTTACATACATATATATATAGACACATTGATTACATAGATAGCCCAATACTTTATATAGATTATATATATATATACACATATACACACACACACACACACACACACATACATCACACCCCACACATACACACACATGACCCACACACAACACCACACACATATATATATATATATATATATACATACACACACACATACACACACACACACACACACACATATATATATATATATATATATAGTGCTTGGATTGCATCCCCTATTGTGACCCACAAGGAGATAAAGAAAAGCCCACGGCGTGTTAGTTTAGCCGTCTGCGTCTGCGTCTGCGTTATCTGTGTGCCTGCTTTTGCATCTAAAGAAAACACGAGTCTCCCCGGCCCGGTCTTCCTGCTCTGACTCCGCAAGTGTAACGATCACAACGAAGGGATCCAACAGCCCATATTGGGTTCCTGCAATCTTTTGTCTATCTGCTGCGTCGGCTGTATAAACATGTTCACCTTCGCTCTGGCCGATCTGGACCTCCACCCACATCCACCCAGCGTTAATCCCGTATCTTAAGTCGACGTTTCCTGCCCAACCAATTTCCTCGCCTTCCAGACGAGCGGTAACATGATTTTAATGATCCCGGCCGGCTGGACCGCCAGGATCCCTGTCAGGATTCCAAAGAATGACCCTTATTGTTTGTCGTCGTGGCGGCGTATCCGTGCGGGGGGCTGCTTGTGTACAGTGTAAATGAGATCGCAACAATCAAAGGGATTTTTGGGGGGGTTTTTCTGGACCTTAAATGACTATAGATGTTAAACATGCATCATGTAATAATAATAATAATTAACAATTTATTAATAATAAATAATTTGTGTTAATGATAGTGATAAAATCTGGTGGTCTTTATATTAAAGCAGTAGTCTTGTGCTGGTCCACGTCTGATCCTAAGGAAACGGAGCCCTTTTAAGCCGCTACAGGGAGTTTGTGTGTGTGTGTGTGTGTGTGTGTGTGTGTGTGTGTGTGTGTGTGTGTGTGTGTGTGAATGTGGGGTGTGTGTGTGGTGTGTGTGTGTGTGTGTGTGTGTGAATGGGGAAGTGAAATGCGATATACTGAGTGCCTTTTTGGTGACTGTATATCAGTTCTAAACACAGCAGTAATGAAAAGTCTGTCTTTATTCCATCTAAGAGCCATTTATAGCTGAAAAGGTTCATTACAGAACACTTTGCTTGGGAAGATCTTCATATAAGAACTCCGAAGCTCATTGGCTACCAATCAGAAGGTTGGGGGTTCGAATCCCGGTATTTCCAAAATTTTCCAAACTTTTTTGGGGTCCTTGAGCAAGGCCTTTAACCCCCGTGTCCTCCAGGGGGCGCTTACAAAAACTGGGATGCCGAGATGGAATGAAGGAACGTTTCCAGAACGTTCCCTGCATTATAACAAACCCCATTAACCTCCATGTTTGACCTCGAGGGTGAAACTTCTTACATTTGGCAGACGCCCTTATACAGAGCCACTTACAACTGAGGGTTAAGGGCCTTACTTAAGGGCCCACTAGTGGTAGCTTGGTGATTGTGGGGTTTGAACCTGCGATATTCTGGTCCAGAGGCCGACACCTTAACCACTAAACCACCACCTTCCTTTCTTGTGCTCATTCACGCTCCCTGTAAACGAGAAGGTCCACCTGGAGGGGGCGCTAACGCAGACGGCAGGTCCGTTTCTTGGTGCCATATCTTTCTGAGTGCTAAAATCCGTCCTAAGACTCTTGTATGGAGGGAAACAGATATCACATGACCCGTTATCAGCGTGAGAAGTTGAAGGGTGGAGGAAACTCGGACGGCGGGGTTTTTTTTATGGGAATGATGTAAGTGTGAAAGCGATGGAAGGATTGCAAGCGGCTTAAAGGCCTAAAGGAACGCTGGCGAGGTTTAAACACGACCCACGTGTGAACTTCAGTCCCGACATCTTCAAACCTCCAGCTTTCCCATTGGCCGGTAATAATCATCTCTCACACCGTCGTCGTGGAGACTCGTTCAGATGAAAGGGTGCCTTTATTTATCACATACACATTACAGTACAGTAAACATATTGTTTCCCAGCGCCCCCTGGAGCACAGAGGAATAAGGGCCTTTCTCAAGGATCCAAGCTTGGCGAGACTCGAACCCCCGACCTTCCAATCAGTATCCCATCACATTAAACCTTATATTGAACCTACACGTCTCCCCTTAGGGTTCAGAGCTACACGTGAGAGTTGAAGCAACATCTGGGGACTGTAGACAAAAGCTTGAAGATCAGGTGCTTCACCACTCTTCTGTGAAGATGTTCCACTGGATTGTATGGAGATTGGTTTGAAGGGTTTGGAGCAGAACAGGTCTTGGAAGTTCTAGCGATGGGAAAATCTCATGCTGGAACCTTTAAAAAAAAAACGTTTGGTGCAACGTCGTGGTAACGTCGTGGTTTGGAGAGGAAACCCCCAAAAAAGTCCAATTTCATTCATTCATTCATTCATCTTCTAGCGCTTTATCCGATCTTCCCTCGGGTCACGGGGAGTCTGTGTCTATCTCAGGTGTGCATTATGGGCATTAAGGCAGGATACACCCTGGACGGATTCATACACATTCATACACTAGGGACAATTTTCCAAGGTGCCAATCAACCTACCGTGCATGTTTTTGGACCGGGGGAGGAAACCGGAGAACCCGGAGAAAAACCACCTGAGGCACGGGGAGAACATGCAAAAACTCCACACACACATGGCCGAGACGGGAATCGAACCCGGACCCTGGCAGTGTGAGGCGAACGTGCTAACCACTAAGGCCTCACGGGGCATTTCCTCGCCTCTTATTCATTCATTCATCTTCTAGCGCTTTATCCGACCTTCCCTCGGGTCACGGGGAGTCTGTGTCTATCTCAGGCGTCTATGGGCATTAAGGCAGGATACACCCTGGATGGAATGCCAACCCATCACACACACACATTCATACACTAGGGACAATTTTCCAAGGTGCCAGTCAACCTACATGTTTTTGGACCGGGGGAGGAAACAGGGGAACCCAGAGAAAAAACCCCTGAGACACGGGGAGAACATGCACAAACTCCACACACACATAGCCGAGACGGGAATCGAACCCGGACCCTGGCGGTGTGAGGCGAACGTGCTAACCACTAATCCACCAAAGTACCCCCTTTCAAAGTCCGAGTTCCCAATATGTAATTATAACATGTAGAACGTGTAGAACGTATTGTCCACGTTTCCTTCCCCAAACATCACCCTCGGTGCACGTAAGCAGTTCCGGCCTCTCCGTTTGTCGGCCAGCTCTAATCCACTCTTTAATTGAGGGAAATTCTTGCGAGCGAATGAGCGAGATAACAGGATTATCATGCAGATCACACAGGGCTGAATGGAAAAGGGCGCCCCGGTCGGAGTAAAGGCCGGGATTATGATCTGGAGCGCTGGGAAGGAAAAAAAAAAATGACGGCAACATGCTAATTAAGGCTACATTGACCTTCGACTCTGATATCTGAAGGTCGTTATAAACATTCGATCGATTTCCTAAATCACACTGCAAATGTCATTCGTTTCGGTAATTAAGTAGCTTTACATTTCAAAAATAGGTTTTTTTTTTGTCCGCTAAATTTTGTCGTTACTTTTTATGATCACATACAAGCGCACGCACCATGCTAAGGCTAGGTGGCGCTCTGCTTTTTGTCACAATGTCGGAAACTCGCACGCTACCGGCCAATTTATTTACACCATTCTTTTCTTTTTTTAGTAAATAGATTTCCCAAATTCCAGCCAATAGGATTGTAAAATACACACGCTGATTTATGAGCTTATCTAACATTGAACTGTCTACACCAGGGGTGTACATACTTTTTGTAAAGGGGGCCAGATGTGATTGGTGATGTGAAACTATATTGGGGATGTTCAGTCTGACATTTTTTTACTTTTTACTACTTTTTACTAAAACAAGTTTTTACTAAAATGTTTTTACTAAATATATGTTTATTAATTAATATTATATATATATATATATTTACTAAAAGTTTTTACTATTTTAAGGCCGTATAAACGTTCAGGAAGATTAAACATATGTAGGTTGATTGGAAACATTATATATTATTCGCTATGAAATGGCAAACTGTAAACCACTAAATCCAAATCCTGTCAACAGGTAAACAAACACTAACATTGATGTTATTCTGAAGTATTGATGAATACAGAGGGGGCACTATGGTGGCTTAGTGGTTAGCACGTTCGCCTCACACCGCCAGGGTCCTGGTTCGATTCCCGTCTCGGTCATGTGTGTGTGGAGTTTGTGCATGTTCTCCCCGTGCCTCAGGGGGTTTTTCTCCGGGTTCTCCGGTTTTCCTCCCCCGGTCCAAAAACATGCACGGTAGGTTGATTGGCACCTTGGAAAATTGTCCCTAGTGTATGAATGTGTGTGTGTGTGTGTGTGTGTGTGTGTGTGTGTGTGTGATGGGTTGGCATTCCATCCAGGGTGTATCCTGCCTTAATGCCCATAGACGCCTGAGATAGACACAGACTCCCCGTGACCCGAGGGAGGGAAGATCGGATAAAGCACTAGAAGATGAATGAACTGAATGAATTGATGAATATGGTGGAATTTTATCGCTTTGCCTCCTTCTTCTCTGACCTTTATGCGAGAGTGCGGCTGCTACAGGTCTTCTGGTGAAATTTAAAATAGCTTTTTTTTATATATATTCTTGTATTTTATACTGTTGGTAAACAATACTGGCGGGCCTGCATATTATTGATTTTATGACGGAGACTGCGGGCCGGGGGAAATTTGAACACGGGCCGGATTTGGCCCCCGGGCCGGATTTGGACATGCCTGGTCTTTTATCCCTGTTTATGTTCCATGGCTTATTTTTCCCACCCATAGACCAGGACTGTGGAATTCCCTCCACACGTAGATTAGTCCGGCCCGAATTTCAATCTACCCCCCCTCCCTTATATTATTAGCCCTAATATTTACTCCTGCACCATAGAGAGCATCCTGACGGGAAACATCGCAACCTGGTTCGGGAACAGCACCGTGCAGGACAGACGAGCCCTACAGGGGGTGGTGCTTTCAGCTGAGCGCATCATCCGAACTGAGCTCCCTGACCTGCACTCCATCTACAGCAAGCGGTGCTGGACCAAGGCCAGGAAGATCATGAAGGACCTCAGCCACCCCAGCAATGGACTGTTCTCTCTGTTGCGGTCTGGAAAGCGCTTCCGCTCCCTCAAGGCCAACACAGAGAGACTGAGGAGGAGCTTCTACCCGCGGGCAATACGGTCTCTCGATCAGTACACCACACAGTACTGATCCATTTTGCACATCGGCACATCTTGCACTCACTCTGGACATTCGCCATACTAGTGGTCACTCGTGCTCACTGCACACTCATGGACACGATACACACAATACACTTAATTACGCACACAAGCCACTTTAAATGTCAATCTACTGCACATCTGCATATTTGCACAAAACTGGTCATTCCGTTCCCTTATTGTACAGCTTTTTTTAAAAGTCTTTATTTTATATTTTTATTTATATTTTTATTTTATATCATTCCTTTAATAGTCTTGTTTTAAGGTCAGGGCAGTTGCCTAAGCATTTCACTGCATATCGTACTGTGTATGTGACTAATAACCGTGTAACCACGGTAACCGCGTGGATAAGAAGCACATAACGCAGAGTGTCCCGGAACGTTCGGGATTACGGTTCACAGTAAATATGGGAAACACTTTGCGCTCTTTGTACTGTGCATTCTTACGTCTCTGGCTAAACTGTGATAAAGGGTGAAAGGAAATGTCTCCCGCCGCCCAAGAACAACAAGAGCTGGCACTCGGGATTCCCGACAGTGCCAGTCAGTCCGCGCTGCTCTCGGAAAACAGGAAAGCGCTCCGAGTTCGGATAGGTGGATGTTCCATTGTGCCGAGTAGACCTGTGACACCGGGCTGTCCTGGTCACTCCGATGCATCCTGACGGCCGATTTTACCTGCCGTCAAGTAGCTTCGATACAATATTTAGATTAAATATCACGATACCAATACCAAATCGATACTATGGCAAAAAAAAATTTTTTTAAATAAATAAATAACCAAAATTGAAACATAAGAACTTTATTTTTATTTGTCAATAAACACCCAGGGGCACGGTGGTTTAGTGGTTAGCACGTTCGCCTCACACCGCCAGGATCCGGGTTCGATTCCCGTCTCGGTCATGTGTGTGTGGAGTTTGCATGTTCTCCCCGTGCCTCAGGGGGTTTTTCTCCGGGTTCTCCGGTTTCCTCCCCCGGTCCAAAAACATGCCCTGCGATGGGTTGGCATTCCATCCAGGGTGTATCCTGCCTTAATGCCCATAGACGCCTGAGATAGACACAGACTCCCCGTGACCCGAGGAAAGATCGGATAAAGCGGTAGAAAATGAATGAATGAATGAATGAATAAACACCCAATGTTTGCTATCTGCCAAAACATTGGAGCTGTTTATGCTTTAAAAAAATTATAAATATAAAAATAAACAATAGATTGTTTATTATTATTATTATGATGATGATGATGATGATGATGATGATGATGATGATGATGATGCAACGTTTCATGCCTGAAGTTTTCATCAGCATGAAACCTGGAGTGCATCCTGGAGGGTGGAAAAATCGGCAATGTGCACACACCGCCCCCTATAGTCCAACACTCGAAACTACAGTATTTTTACGGTATACGTTTTTTTTCCCCAGTACCGCTAGTAATAAAATGAACAATTTTATCGTTTTTAAAAGCGTATATATTGAGGACTATCATGCAACAATTCGTTTTCTGATATTTTAATGATCCTAAGATGCCTACGTTTTAAAATTGTAATAAAAATGGAATTAAAACGAATGAAACAGAGCTCATGCTGGAACAGGTTCGAATCTCCTTGTAATCAATCGAATCCAACATCCTCATGCATTAATGGATGCTTCAATTCTCACACGAAGATTTGCACACAAAGATCTTACACAATGCTGCGAATCCAATTTATCGAATTAAACATCTTTATTTTAAAAATAAATCGATAAAAAAGCTCCTTGCAGGATAATGCAGGATAATATGCAGCATGCCCCACATCTCTAACCTCAATTAAATATGCATGACTCCCATTTGTGATGCGTGTACTAAATTATTCAGGTGTATTATAGGGGAAATCTTCCTCCAGCACCTGATCCATATTAGTCACGTTAGGTGTGTGTGTGTGTGTGTGTGTGTGTGTGTGTGTGTGTGTGTGTGTGTGTGTGTGTGTGAGGGGAAAAAAATGTAGGGTTTATTTGATTCCAGAAACGATCCAAAATGACTCTCAGATATCAAGATCACAGACCGTGTGGTCAAAAGTATTGGGACAGCCGATTGTTGCGTCTCCATAAAATCTAGTGGATCTCATCCTTTTCATCTTCAAGCAGAAGGACACAATTCCGTGGCCTGTGGATGTTAACAGCACAGCGAGGACGCGACTGGAGTCCATCTGCCTTTCCGAGGCCATCCAGGGTTAATGAATGCTAATCACGCAGGCGCAGATGCGCCACGGAAGCCCCGACACGGAGGGCCTGCGCGGGTTAAGCGGATATTTCGCCATGCCGGGGTTATGTGCGGAGTTTATTTATTTATAAATCCGACATTTCATTGTGTGTGTGTGTGTGTGAAACCAAGTTCACTCAGTAGTCTAATCTGACATACACACACACACACACACACACACACATTTATTCCCCCAAAGAGATCATTTTATTATTAATATATAAACCATTAAACTTTCTATACAATATTCATTTAATTTTTTTTCCAAATATCATTAATTTATTGACATCATAGACATGAGCAAGGGTTCAATTATAATGGAAATTTTAAGGCTATTTAATGTAATGTACATATATATATATATATATATATATATATATATATTTCATTCATATCGAGACAGGAATCGAACCCGGACCCTGGCGGTGGTGTGAGGCAAACATGCTAACCACTTAGCCACCGTGCCTCTCTTTATATGTTATGTCTATATATATATATATATATATATATATATATATATATATATATATATATATATATATATTATATATATATATATATTATTTATATTATTAATTAATTATAATATATACCCTGGACACCTTGAAAAATCTATATGAATAATATAACATACTATTGAAAGCATATAGCCAAAAGTATTGGGACACCTGCTGGTCTTTGAAGGAATAACATTGTCCCTTTGCTTGAGCTACGAGATCCGAACCTCTTCCAGCAGGATTTCAGCAAGTTCTGGTGAACTGGATTCGTGTGTAAATGCCCCACCCCCCACTCCCCCCCATCACCCCCCAAACAAACACCAACACCACCCACCCCAGTGCACAAATCCTGCTCCAAGGTTCAAGTGGAAGATTTTCTATAGAGCTCCGACCCTACTGCCCCCCCCCCCCCCCCAATTGTCAGAGTTCCCATATCTCTGTCTTCTTTTTTATTACTAAAACCCTTGTGGATGAATAAATATATCCACAAAATGGAATGGGAATATCCTGGAACATCAAAATGGAAAATCCTGGAATATCCTGGAAAATTATAAGAACAGGGACTTAGAAGTGGAATGGGATGATCATATAGTTAGATGTCCACAAACTTTTGACCCTAATACTTTTGAACCCTATACTGTGTTATTGCACAAACACACACACACACACACACACACACACACAGAAATCAAGCAGTAATTATGTTCCTTTTTTTTTATCAACAAAATAAATACGCCCCCTACAGGCACTACGGCACATCTGCAGACGAAAAAAAACCCCAAAACATACAAACAAATCGAGTATTGACCCGCGCTGTGCCGTAAATATCTGATTAAAGTATAATATTTTATTTTCACAACATGGTTTTTGCGGACGTTGCGTCAATTTCCCTGCAGCTTCTTCATGACGTGGCTTCCGGGTGGGGCGTTGGTGAAAACGCTCCCGACGAAGACGTGCGCGCCCCACAACGCGTGGCGGATCACTTTACAGCAGCCGAGGTCTTCGATCTGGAAGCCGAGGACTCGGGTTTGGTGCGGTCGGGTTACGGTAGCGCTCGTCCGTCTCGAACAGGGCGTTGTTGGTGTACGAGCCGAAGAACGAAGAACTGCACGAGAGAGGAGGGGGGGGGGGGGGGGGAGACACGACAACATATGTTAAAATACAGGGCCGAAAGTTTGTGGACGCCTGACCTTTACATTGGAGTCCCCTTTTATAACGAGCTCGTTAAGATGTTCTACTATGCACCGATTGGTTTGAGGTTCAGCGCTCTACACTCCGAACCAATTGGAAGAGCAGATCCTCGTGTACGCTCCCCTGTCATTGGTGGAACCACCCGGGGGTGTCCCAAAACTTTTGCCCACATCGCGTTATTGACGGAGCTCTGGATTTTAGCATATTTAAATTACTGAGCAAAATTTGCATAATCAGCATATTAATTAATTAATTTATCTTACCGCGAGTCCCGACGAGGGGTCTATGAAGTCGGCCCAAAAGCCCTCGGTGTGCAGTGCGTGGCAGATCTCCTTCGCCCCCTCGATGAACTGCACACACACACACACACACACACACACACACACACACACACACACTGCATTAGGAAGTCCTTAAAAGAGCTAAAAATCTGTGTTCTATAAAAGGCATGAGTGTGTGTATATATGTGTGTGTGTGTGTGTCTCACTTTAGCCAGCAGCTGCTCTCTCTCCTGGTCCACCTCCTCAGACCAGGCGGTCATGTCGTTATCGGTCCTCTGCGTTACAGTCAGCACCGTCATGCTGGTGGGCGGAGCTTCGGGAAACATCGAGGCGAAGTCTGCGCAAAAGCCCGACATCTGTAACATCCGTTTCTCCGTACGATCCCGAAAGGAAAACAGGGTCCCCAATCGCATTTCCCTCTCACTAAAAAGCGGAATTTCCAACCCTGGGGGTGTACAAACTTTTGCACGCCTCTACACCCATTAAGCCTTTTCCAGTAAGCGAGTAATACGAGTCTATACTGCCATCTGGTGGCCACACAAAGGAGTAACACTGACCTTTCTTCAGCAGTTCTGGACACGACTGGATGGCGCACTCCACCCTGGAGTGGTCGAAGTAGCGTTCTGCCGTGTCGACCCGGCGCTCCGCAGATCCCTCCGCGTTCTCCTGAATGGAATAAACCGTGAAACCCATTGTGTGTGTGTTTGGTTTGGAACGCCGTGCTCAGGACGCTTCCCTCACCTGGAATTCGGTGATGAACTGCGCCAGGATGAACTCGTGCCTTTCGGTGTTGGACGGCGCCGTCAGAACATCCGGGAGGGCCGTAAGCGCCGAGCTGGGACGCCGATCCGCCGTGCTTTCCAACTGTCTGGCGAATCCGACGTTCCCGGGAAGCTGGAAAGCGTTTATCCTGAGGACCGAACGGACCCATGGTGTCATCCGGCCACACCGTCCTCACTCCTACATCATAAAGCAGGAGGAGCTTATTTTGGGAAAAATAAAACATTGAATCCCCCCCCAAAAAAGTCCAAAAGTATTGGGACACCCGGAAAACTGCACAGAACGTCGTGGGGAACGATGCATGAAATCCACGTGGGAAAAAATCTTCCTGTCCGCAAACTTTTGGTCATAACATCTACAAATTACCATCATAATGATGTCTTTTCCATTTAGGTGAAGATTTAACAAACACACACACACACACACACACACACCCATATCAGGAGGCGTGGCGTTCACATGGCGCTCGTCGGAGAAGCATCTGGTCCCTGCTATGCGTCGCACAAGAACGTGAAGCCCTGGCAGGTATGTAACCACCCTGGCTCTGGTGCAGAGCGCCTGCAGGACCGAAAATACACAATCAGCATTTCAGTGTAAATACAGAGGTGGTGTGAGATCAGTGGTTAAACCACAGACGTCTAGACCAGGACATCGTAATGTTTCCTTATTACATCCCTAATTGTGTAATGCTGCTTTGAGACACAAGGCGAGTTTTTATAACCCTTCTAAATGTCTCGGTCATGTGTGTGTGGAGTTTGTGTCCATGTTCTCCGGTTTTTCCCGTGTCTCAGGGTTTCCTCCCCCGGTCCAAAACATGCACGGTAGGTTTTTCGAAAATTGTCCGGGTTCTCCTGTATCAGAGTTGGTTCTCCGTTTCCCCGTCACTAGGTATGAAATGTGTGAGCATTGCCGGTCCGAATTGTTGTAAAAAACTATTGCCAGTATGCTTGGTCTCGCAATGCGGATGGGAGGCTTATTTAATACGCCATCGGTAGGTTGTTTCTCAAACAAAAAATATCATGGCCCTCTACCTTTTTTTCACCGGAACTGTTTCAATAGTTTGCTCAAATTAAATTGGGATTTGTATCTTATCGCTACACAGTAGGTGCGTTCCGTTACAAATTTGTGTAAAACTTTTGCGATATTTACGAAATGACAATTTTTTTTAAAACAATTTGCGTAATGACGGCGTATTCCATTAACCGCATCATGTGACTAAAACTCGTCCTCTCGCGATGTCACTCAAAAATAAAAATAAAAATGGGCGGGGTTAGTTATATCGCAGCCAATCGTACATATATCATGTGACCTGGAAATGCAAAAAAAAAAATTTCTATTACAGTTTTTTTGGGGAATTTTTCGCATCGGCTTAAAAAACCATCTCGTGCGAACGTCAAATATGAGCAAAAACTCATATCGCAAAAATGTTTCGACGATGCAAAAAACGAATAATTCACAAAAAACTGTAATAGAAACAGTTTTTTTTTTGCATTTCCAGGTCACATGATATACGTGGGGGCACGGTGGTTTAGTGGTTAGCATGTTCGCCTCACACCACCAGGGTCCGGGTTCGATTCCCGTCTCGGCCATGTGTGTGTGGAGTTTGCATGTTCTCCCCGTGCCTCACGGGGTTTTTCTCCGGGTTCTCCGGTTTCCTCCTAGTCCAAAAACATGCACGGTAGGTTGATTGGCACCTTGGAAAATTGTCCCTAGTATATGAATGTGTGTGGTGTGTGTGTGTGTGTGTCCTGTGTGATGGGTTGGCATTTCCATCCAGGGTGTATCCTGCCTTAATGCCCATAGACGCCTGAGATAGACACAGGCTCCCCGTGACCCGAGGGAAGATCGGATAAAGCGCTAGAAGATAAAGTGAATAACTAACCCCGCCCATTTTTTTTGAGTGACGTCGCAAATGGACGAGTTTTAGTTGCAATTATCGAGGTTAATGGAAACACCGTCATTACGTACGTTTTTTAAATCAACGTTTCGGAAATAGCGCAAAAGTTCTGCGCACATTTGTAACGGAAACGTACCTACGGTTAAAAGCCATACACATAAAATTTCATTGGAAGTTCAAATCCCACATCACTACCACCAAGCTGCCACTAGAGGGCCTATGAGCAAAATGTAATTCACTCCGGAAAAAAGGCATTTATCAAATCAAATGTCATTAATGTAATGTTTTTAAAAAATGGCACAAATTCTATTCTATAATTCCACAGTATGGAGTTCTTTTTAACTTATTCGGTTTAATCCAGGAGAAAAAAAAAAACAAACTTGGATGGGTGGACTTACAAAGTGTCCTAGATGTTTTAATGCCCTAAAACAGACCAGAGTTCCGTCCATATATACACATTTAAACCTGGGCTTCAATGAAAAGAATTAAAAAAGACTTGTTTTAAATTTTAATATCGCGAGAAAACACATGAGATGACTTACACTGGCCATCCTGTTGGGCTTCTCCTTTTTAGATCCCACCTGCAGGATAGAACGATGATATTATACCTATTAAACATCATATTATAACTCATTATTAGGAGTTCTTTTATATATACACACAGACACACACACACATACATACACATATATATATGTGTGTGTATGAAATATATACATATATATATATACACACTCATACACACACAAATATATAAGATATATATATATATATATATATAATGGATAATTCATACACAAACAGATATATGTATTGTATGCGTATGCGTGTATGTAGGTATGGTATCTATATATTATATATATAATATATATATGAATTATCCATTATCTTTCTATCTATCTATTATGTGGTGTATATATAGTAGATAGTATATATATATATATAGATATATATAGATATATATATATATATATATGTGTGTGTGTGTGTATGAATTATCCATTAATCTATCTATCTATCTATCTATCTAGCATAGTACACTGGTATATATATATATATAGATATATATATATATAGATATATATATATATATATATAATACACAACACACAACACACCTACATATCTATCTTCTCTCTCTCTATATATCTTATATATAAATATACACATACACACACATGTGTGTGTCTGTGCTGTGTGTGTGTGTATATATATATATATATATATATATATTATAGTACTATATATATATATTCTACATTTACATTTGCAGCATTTGGCAGACGCCCTTATCCAGAGCGACTTACAACTGAGCAATTAAGGGTTAAGGGCCTTGCTCAAGGGCCCACTTGTGGCAGCTTGGTGGTGGTGGTGGGGTTTGAACCCATGATCTTCCTGGTCCAGAGTCCAACACCTTAAACCACTGGGCTACACACCTCCCTTTACATTAGGTGGGTATATATATATATATATACGGATGTATATATAGGCATATAATATATTATACATATATATAAATATATATAGTATTATATATATATAGGTATATGATATAGAGTATAGAGTATATATATATATGTATATAGATAGATAGAATATATTATATATAATATGTGGGTGTGTGGGTGTGTATTGTATGAATTATCTATTATCTATCTATCTCTCTCTCTCTATAGATATTATATATATATATATATATATATATATATAGATATATATATATATATATATATATAGATAGAGAGGAGAGAGAGAGAGAGAGAGAGCGAGAGACAGAGAGGAGATAGATAGATAATGGATAATTCATACAAACCTAAAGTAAACACAGCTACACGGAGCGCGCGCATCACACAGCTGTTAGCACACACGCGCTAGCGCTGCTAAAGAACGCGCGCATATTATTACACGATTATTACACCCTTCATAGTTGTATTATAGTGGTTTATAAACCCTCCCCGGTGTGTGTCGGAGGTGATGTTTGTTCCTGCTGCTGAATTCTCACCTGTATTTTCTCCTGTAACTCAATACCAGGTTAGAAAGGTGCGCCGCCTCAAGGTTCTTCGGTCGACTGTTGATGACGTCATGAGGACGCGACAGGAGGATGAGGCGCAAGAGGATAGAATATAGACTTTTATAGACACGCCCCTTTTTATACAAATTAACGTTTTTTATCCGATATAATTAGTTATCATTTAATAATGCATTAATTAATGATGAAATATCTGTCTGTCTGTCTACTGTATCTTTGATTGTCTGTCTGTCTGTCTCTATCTATGTCTGTCTATATGTCTACTGTATCTATCTATGTCTGTCTGTCTGTCTGTTTACTGTAATTATCTGTCTGTCCGTCTGTCTGCCTACTGTATCTATCTATGTCTGTCTGTTTACTGTAACTATCTATGTCTGTCTGTCTGTATGTTTACTGTAATCATCTATGTCTGTCTTTCTGTCTGTCTGTCTGTCTGTCTGTCTACAGTATCTATCTATGTCTGTGTCTACTGCATCTTTCCATGTCTGTCAGTCTGTCTGTTTACTGTAACTATATATGTCTGTCTGTCTGTCTGTCTGTCTACAGCAGGGGTCTCAAACTCAATTTACCTGGGGGCCACTGGAGGCAGAGGCTGGGTGAGGCTGGGCCGCATCAGGATTTCCACGAGTAAAGTGCTGATAAATCATTCCAATGTTTACAAATATCTTTATTTTTAACACAAAATAATGAATTAAATAAATAAATTAAAAAATGAATGTCTGATTTAACAGTTCTTTAACCTTTAACTTTATGAACATGAATGGAACATTAAACATGAACTGTTCTGAACATATGGGGACACGGTGGTTTAGTGGTTAGCACGTTCGCCTAACACCGCCAGGGTCCGGGTTCGATTCCCGTCTCGGCCATGTGTGTGTGGAGTTTGTTCTCTCCTTGTCTCAGGGGGTTTTTTTCTCCTGGTTCTCCGGTTTCCTGACCCGGTCCAAAAAAAAATTGGAAAATTGTGTCCCTAGTGTGTGTGTGTGTGTGTGTGTGTGTGTGTGTGTGTGTGTGTTTGTGCCCTGCGATGGGTTAACATTCCATCCAGGGTGTATCCTGCCTTAATGCCCATAGACGCCTGAGATAGACACAGACTCCCCGTGACCCGAGGGAAGATCGGATAAAGCGCTAGAAGATGAATGAATGTTCTGAACATGGCTTCTCTTGCCTACTTCTTGCTGCTGGAGACCTGGCAGGCAGCGCTTCTTCTCACATAGCTGAGCCACATTTGGCTTGAGGGAGGAAGCAGTGGAGACCCTCAGTAGGGGTTGAAGATGCTCATCAGTAAGTCTGGACCTGTACTTGGACTTATTGAAGTTGAAGGAGGAGAAGAGCTTCTCACACAAGTATGTGCTCCCAAAAAGGCACATGGTCCGCTTGAGCATTCTGGAAAGTTCAGGGAAGTTGGGGGTAAACTCTCAAAAATTGCAGAAGCTTGTCTGCGTCTCCACTCACCTCCCTGAACTTGGCTTTGAGTGCAGAATTGCACTGCAGGTTGTGTAATATGTGATTCCACTAGGAGTCAGCTAGATCACAGCACCTCCTTCATTTCTGAGCTGAGAGCAGCGGATGACTGTGGGCTTCTCCTCCGCCCACCTTACTGGAGGAATGAATGAATGAATGAGTGAGTGAGCGAGGCACTGGACAGCCAGCCGATGTCCCGCCCTCCAGAGCCATATACCTCACCGTGATTGGTTCGTTCAGCTCCGCACACAACAAGACATGTGTGTGTGTGTGTGAGGGAAGGAACCATGAGCCAGGCTGATGTGCGCAGCCATGGCTCTGGTTCGGGGTATGAGTTCGATTGTATTGTCTTTAAGATGACGTACTTCTAGGTTACACTTGGGCTGTTAAAATAAAAGCTCTTTGTTCTTCTAAAGTCAATTCTGCTACTTCTGCTTCTTCACCGCTTGCCGTAACAACAATCTTGCGGGCCGCACTGACGTCAATCTTTCTTATTAAAACGGGGGCCGCAAATTATCGTCCCGGGGGCCGCAGTTGGCCCGCGGCCCGCGAGTCTGAGACCCCTGATCTACAGTATCTATCTATGTCTGTGTCTACTGCATCTATCTATGTCTATCTGTGTCTGTCTGTCTGTCTGTTTACTGTAACCATCTATGTCTGTCTGTCTGTCTACAGTATCTATCTATGTCTATCTGTCTGTCTGTCTGTCTGTCTGTTTACTGTATCTATCTATGTCTGTCTGTTTACTGTAACTATCTATGTGTCTGTCTGTATGTTTACTGTAATCATCTATGTCTGTCTGTCTGTCTGTCAGTCTATATCATGTCTGTCTGTCTGTCTACAGTATCTATCTGTCTGTCTGTCTGATTGTCTGTCTGTTTACTGTATCTGTCTGTCTGTCTGTCTGTCTGTATGTTTACTGTAACTATATATGTATCTATCTATCTATGTCTGTGTCTACTGCATCTATCTATGTCTATCTGTCTGTCTGTCTGTCTGTCTGTTACTGTCTGTACTGTCTGTCTGTCTGTCTGTCTGTCTGTATGTTTACTGTAACTATATATGTCTGTCTGTCTGTCTGTCTGTCTACATTATCTATCTATGTCTGTGTCTACTGCATCTATCTATGTCTATCTGTCTGTCTGTCTGTTTACTGTATCTATCTATGTCTGTCTGTCTACTGCATCTATCTATGTCTGTCTTTCTGTCTACAGTATTTATCTATGTCTGTGTCTACTTCATCTGTCTATGTCTATCTGTCTGTCTGTCTGTCTACAGTATCTATCTATGTCTGTCTGTCTACTGCATCTATCTATGTCTGTCTGTCTGTCTGTTTACTGTAACTATCTATGTCTCTGTCTGTCTGTCTGTCTGTCTGCTGTATCTATGTTTGTCTGTCTGTCTATTGTATCTATCTATCTGTGTCTCTCTGTCTGTCTACTGTAACTATCTATGTCTGTCTGTCTATATGTCTCTCTGTTTGTCTGTCTATAAGTCTGTCTGTCTACTCTATCTACATGTCTGTTTGTCTGTCTGTCTGTATATCTATCATGTTATCCCTGTGTATATTTTTATTTTATTTATTTATTTGTTTTTTTTAAACATCATATTCCTGTAAGATTTTTCACTACATGTCATGTATATTTGTAACGTGTTTGTATTAATTATTATAAATAACTCAATCCAAACGGAATCCTCTGCCATTTGTACAGAGCTGTTAATATAACATGTTATTATTTATTTCATCCACGTTTGTGTTCAACGCACTAAATTAATCTCCTGATCAGTAATCAGTTCACCTGATGATAAATAAGAGCACTAATATTTAATCAGTCCTGTCTTTACAACCCATGCTGAATGGTAATGACATCTAAATACCATTGTTCAATAAAATAGAAATATACTTAGTAAAATAGAAGTACTTCTCTGTGCAATAGTGCGGTATTTGTTCTTATAAAAATGTACAATAACCCCTTTATTCTTTTATTTACCTTACTTTTTATTTCCCTCCTACATGGACGCTCCAAAACGACAATAAAAGCTTTATAAAGATTCGGATTAGTGCTGCAATGTACACCTATTTACGCTAGATGGCAGCAAAAGCAAACCGTGTCAGAACCAATCATTTTATTTATTTATTTAGACATTTATTTATTTATTTATTTTGTGATTAAATCCTTTTAACGATTGCCAGCAAATGTAAAATAATTTAGAATGCTGACGTTGAATTTTGCATAAATAATGCGATAATATTTTATCAAGCAATATATCAATCGAACAATATTTTTCATTTGAAACGCCCCCCCCCCCCCCCCTCCCCCGTCCTCCCTCCTCCCCTCCTTCCTCCTCCTCCTCCTCCTCCTCCTTCATAGCATGGTGATGACATTAGGGTGACCTTCGAAGCCATGCGACATGTCATGACATGTTTTATGAAGCGATGCCACGTTGTCACGTAGATCGTACCGCCGTGTGACTCGTGGTCATTACGTTGCTGGGTGTGGGGGGTCGGGGGGTGTAGGTGGGGTGGGGGGTCATCGCAAGATGTAATCTACGTTTTTTTTTTTTTTTTTTCCTTTTTATTATTCATTCATTCATTCATTCATCTTCTAGCGCTTTATCCGATCTTCCCTCGGGTCACGGGGAGTCTGTGTCTATCTCAGGCGTCTATGGGCATTAAGGCAGGATACACCCTGGATGGAATGCCAATCCATCGCAGGGCACACACACACACACACACACACACACATTCATACACTAGGGACAATTTTCCAAGGTGCCAATCAACCTACCGTGCATGTTTTTGGACCGGTGGAGGAAACCGGAGAACCCGGAGAAAAACCCCCTGAGACACGGGGAGAACATGCACAAACTCCACACACACATGGCCGAGACGAGAATGGAACCCGGACCCTGGCGGTGTGAGGCGAACATGCTAAACACTAAACCATCGTGCATCTCTATTATTATTTATTATTCTTATTTATTCTTTTTTTTCTCTTTCCCACACTCCCTGTACGGCTCAATTCTCCTTTCTTTTCTAATTTATCATCTTTTATCTGTGTGATACGATCGATATCAGCCCTGTGCCTTCTCCTATTAATGTTCCTTTGAGTAGGAGGTGCATCACACATTTAACACACACACACACACACACACCACACACACACCACACAACTGATTGTCACGAGACCCGAGTTGTTGTCGTGCGATCCTTTTTGTAGGAGTGGATTTAATAATGCCTGCACTCATGTGGGATTTATCTGCTTTAAATCCAACGTGTCTCTGTTTAATTGGGTGAATATTGTAGTGAATAACGTGACGTGAATCTGAATTCGTGTCGGACGTGAAGGTGAAATAATAAAAGGTGCAGTCATTTATATTTTGCTTTATTTTAGGTGAAAGAGAATAACGTTAAAAAAGATCACACCTGTCCGGAAATGTTCTTGTTTCCCCTTTTTAACTATTATATATTAATACATGCTGGGAATCTCATTGGTCAACGTGTTGGAGGTATTGACCGGAAGATTGCAAGTCTGTCTACTGTATCTGTCTATGTCTGTCTGTCTGTCTGTATACTGTGTCTGTCTATGTCTGTCTGTCTGTCTGTCTACTGTATCTGTCTATGTCTGTCTGTCTGTCTACTGTACTGTCTCTGTATTCTATGTCTGTCTGTGTCTGTCTGTATCTGTCTATGTATGTCTGTCTGTCTCTGTCTGTCTAGTCTGTCTGTCTGTCTGTACTGTCTGTATGTCTGTCTGTTTGTCTGTCTGTATGTCCCTGTCTGTCTGTCTGTCTACTGTATCTGTCTACTGTATCTGTCTATGTCTGTCTGTCTGTCTGTCTACTGTATCTGTCTATGTCTGTCTGTCTGTCTACTGTATCTGTCTACTGTATCTGTCTATGTCTGTCTGTCTGTCTGTCTACTGTATCTGTCTCTGTCTGTCTGTCTGTCTACTGTATCTGTCTATGTCTGTCTATGTCTGTCTGTCTGTCTA
>JACRUU010000018.1:20051996-20066996 GCA_030449085.1 Kryptopterus vitreolus | reverse complement strand
GCTCCACGTCAAACAGCGTGTGGGTGAAGATTTCGGCGCCGTCCTGATCTCCGAGCCATTAATGCCCCTTTGGCACGTTTGATCTCGCTCGGCTCGGCGGCTTCCCCCGGATTAAACACGACGTGTTTTTGTCAGATATGACTTCCGCATTAAAATGCATAAAAAGGCCTGCGTTTGCTGCGTGGCACGATTCCAGACTCCAGTCACGGGGATTAAAAAACACACAAGGATGTGGAAGAAAGAAAAAGATTATTAATGCTGTAGAAATAATTGACTTTGCATGCGCGGCCTTTACTCGCTCCGTACGCCATTCCTCCCAGCTTTTAATGATATAGAATGATACTCGACACTCGAGTTCCCTTTATGCCAAAAAGGTCATTGGTATCGGAGCAGTGCATCATCAGACCACAATGGGGTTTTATTTATTTTTGCTGTTGTTGTTGTTGTTGTTGTTGTGTGCTGGAACACTATGTTATAAAGTCCCTAATCTAATCTGCTGTAATTACTGACCTCACTTACTAATACACAAAGACCAGCAGTGTTCCTCCGAATTCACAGCAGCTCAGATCATCACTGCCTTCTTTCTTTTTCAGGTGTCGTTCATCCAGGTCTTCTGTAATCGGCCGTGGAGTAAACACTTTCGCACTTTGGCTGCGTTTTGTTCTTCGGTTGCCACCACCAAGATGTGGGCCCTTGAGCAAGGCCCTTAATAGAATCCATTACAGCACAGTGAAATTCTTTTCTTCACACATCCCAGCTTGTCCCAGCCATGATACGGCGCCCTCTGGAGCGCAGAGGGTTAAGGGTCTTGCTCAAGGACCCAATACGGGGCGATACAGGGGCTCGAACCCGGATCTTCCGGTCAGCACCTTAGAACACTGAGCTACACCCCCTAACCCTCAATGACTCAGTTGTAAGTCGTTCTGGGTAAGTGCGTCGGCCAAATGGCGTATATGTAGGCATTTCCCTCAGAAGTCCCAGAAGGGTGCAGGTTCAAATCCTGCCACTAGTGGTGCCCATTGAGCAAAGCCCTTAACCCTCAATAACTCAGTTGTAAGTCGCTGTGAATAAGGATATACATTTGTTGGCCACCGGACCGGAGGTCTTCTTAAGCCTACACAAGGATCATTTTTGGGTTTTGATTGGAAGACCTTTCTTTCCTCCTCTTGCCACGCCCTTCACCCCCATCCCTTTGTTTCTTTTAGTAACACGGTGGTTTAGTAGTTAGCACGTTCGCCTCACACCTCCAGGGTCCGGGTTCGATTCCCGTCTGGGCCATGTGTATGTGGAGTTTGTGCATGTTCTCCCCGTGCCTCAGGGGGTTTTTCTCCGGTTTCCTCCCAGTCCAAAAGCATGAGATCGGATAAAGTGGTAGAAGATGAATGAATGAATGAATGAATGAATGAATGATTGGAAGATCTCCTATAGAATGCAGAACGCTGACTTGCACTCCAGTCCTCCTCAAATTTCTACAACATTGTACCACTAGGGGGCTAGTATGCAGGCTAGCTAATTGAGCAAGGCTATATATTTATATATATATTATATATATACTATATATATATATATATATATATATATATATATATATATATATATATATATATATATATATATATATACCCCAATGCATAAGGCATGTATACGTAACATACTCGGAACAATTTTAACCGTCTAAATGGATAATTAACCATTTGTTGTTATTCATTCATTCATTCATTCATTTTCTACCGCTGTATCCGATCTTCCCTCGGGTCACGGGGAGCCTGTGCCTATCTCAGGCATCTATGTGGGCATTAAGGCAGGATACAACCCTGGATGGAATGCCAACCCATCGCAGGGCACACACACACACACACCACACACACACACACACACATTCACACACTAGGGACAATTTTCCAAGGTGCCATTCAACCTACCGTGCATGTTTTTTTGGACCGGGGGGAAACCGGGGGAAACCCGGAGAACCCGGAGAAAAAACCCCCTGAGGCACGGGGAGAACATGCACAAACTCCACACACACATGACCGAGACGGGAATCGAACCCGGATCCTGGCGGTGTGAGGCGAACGTGCTAACCACTAAGCCACCGTGCCCCCATTTGTTTGTTATTTACACTCAAATTTCCGTATCCTGTTTCTCTAGCCGAGCCCAAAAACGATAAATAAATAGTTTCTCCATCCTCATATGACACCCATCCCCCCTCATTCTCTCTGTGTGGTGTCCAAAGGGAGGATTAGTATCTTGTCCTCCCTGATTCTGGAAAATCTCCTACTAAGTAAATATAGTCGTTGCTCTCTGTATTCATGGGCGGAAGAGGAGGCCACTTTTTATGTACTATTGACAATGAAATATGGACTTTACAGTATTTTATTTGTCACATAAACATTACAACACAGTGAAATCGTTTCTTCGCATATCCAGGCGGTCAGAGTGAAGGTTTTCGGACATGATATATGGCGCCCCCTGGAGCACAGAGAGGGTTAATGGGCCTTGCTAGCTTGGGTGATACCTAGTCCTGAAAGGTCTTATAACCCCCCCCCCCACCTTTTTTTGCAAATGTTTTGCGTTCCATTAACGGTTGTAGCATATCCGAGTTTATCTTTAAATATCTCTACATTCCCTTTATATATATATATATATATATATATATATATATATATATATATATATACATATATACTATGTATATACTTTTATATACATAAACACAGCATCCTGCTCTTGAATCTTTACGCCAAAACATCCCCCCCTGAAAACGATATCACGTACTATACACACCCAGTCTATCCTGTATCATCAGAAGTAGATTATTTTCAGCTTGGAGCTCGACTGATACCCAGGAGCTGAGTCACGACGCGAGCAGCGCATGTTTACTGAAGCGTAGGAGCAGGACGTGTTAATCGGCTCGCTTTCCTTCGTTTTTTGGGGGGAAGATTCGTATTCTGTTATAATGACTATAACGCATAATTCTATATAGCGCTTTTCCATACGCTCATTACGAGAGGGGGGATCTCCTCATCCAATGATGATGCCATCAGTACATTTACATTTACACCTATGGCATTTGGCAGACGCCCTTATCCAGAGCAATTGAGGGTTAAGGGCCGTGCTCAAGGGCCCACTAGTGGTAGCTTGGTGGTTGTGGGGTTTGAACCTGCGATCTTCTGGTCCAACACTTTACCACTAAGCCACCACCTCCCCATATCGGTAGATTTAGGAGGCCAGAGGGACCGAATTTGGCCAGGACACGCCACTATGCTGTTTCCGAAAGACATCCTGGGATTTTTAATGACCACAGAGAGTCAGGACCTCGCTTTTAACGTCTCATCGGAAAGGTGAGACTGGAGTGCCCACATTGGGCACCAGACCACTGGGTTAGCGCCCCCTGCTGGCCCTCACTAACACCTCTTCCAGCAGCAACCTAGATTCCCCAGGAGGTCATCCATCCAGGTACTCATCCCGGCTTACCTTCAGTGGGCGACCCTGGGTTACAGGGCCGTTCCTGGCTATTCCACATTGATTCCCACTTTCCTGGGAAGACGCTCCACTTGATTTTGTACTCATGCACAGGTGGACTCTCATGCTGAATCAGGTTTAGGCGAAACGAATGCAAACGAATATAATGTTTCAGTATACACTGAAAAGTGGTGATGCAAGAGCTTTCATTAGCTTTACTGCCTGGTGGAATAAACATCTCCCAACATTTAGGCGCTCAGACCTCATTATATCACCACTGGGTCCATTGGCTAGACACGACTACCTTCTCCACTGCCGAGACACGACCTCGAAAACAAACGTACAAAAGACATCGGCCTGACTTTTCCTGGCCTGTCGTTCACTCGGGGTCACTCTGGGAGCATTACAACACCCTTCTCGTGTTCGCTCGTCCCCTAAAATGACAAGCGACTCATTCCTCCTCCAAGCAGGAAAGGAGGAGAAGAAAAAAAGAAATAAATCATGCTCCGGCGGAATCGGACGAATTCAGACCAAAATATGGGCTTTTTCTCCAAAGGACACATTTAAATGGCATTTCTGGGTCGCCACATGAAAGCCCCTTAAGCCTTCGGAATGAGTCGACCATGTATGAGGCGTCGTAGGTATTTATTTATTTATTTATTTATTTATTTATTTATTTATTTATTTAATGCCGTTTTCTTTATCCAGACATATTTTCTCTACATAATTAAAGAAACCTAATCACATGCACATGTTTAATGCTCTAATTAACATGCGCAGGGACAAATATGGAGCTTTGTGTAAATGTATTATTATTATTATTATTATTCATTCATTCATTCATTCATCTTCTACCGCTTTATCCGATCTTCCCTCGGGTCACGGGGAGTCTGTGTCTATCTCAGGCGTCTATGGGCATTAAAGCAGGATACACCCTGGATGGAATGCCAAAACCATCACACACACACACACACACACACACACACACAACACTCATACACTAGGGACAATTTTCCAAGGTGCCAATCAACCTACCTTGCATGTTTTTGGACCGGGGGAGGAAACCGGAGAAAACGGGTCCCCCAGATTCCTCATTCACGTCCCCCAGTCGCTCAGTCACGTCCCCCAGTCACTCAGTCATATCCCCCAGTCCCTTAGTCACCTCCCCAGTCCCTCAGTCACGTCCCCCAGTCCCTTAGTCACCTCCCCAGTCCCTCAGTCACGTCCCCCAGTCCCTTAGTCACCTCCCCAGTCCCTCAGTCATGTCCCCAGTCACTCAGTCACATCCCCCAGTCCCCCAGTCACGTCCCCCAGTCTCTTAGTCACCTCCCCAGTCCCTCAGTCATGTCCCCAGTCCCTCAGTCATGTCCCCAGTCACTCAGTCATGTCCCCAGTCACTCAGTCACATCCAACAGTCCCCCAGTCACGTCCCCCAATCGCTCAGTTGAAGCTTGTCTCAAGCTGTTTTGATTAATTGGAGAAGATTACCAGATGTAACGCTGAATGTTTGCTAATTTTGAGACTTTTATCCCCCGCAGTGCTGCAGTGTGTTTGAAATCCGAAGTTCTAATTCTATGTGTAGATTTGGAATTTGGTCATTGAGATCTTTGAAAGCTAAGATTAGCGAAATACACAGGGGTTTTCACACCGTAGGCAATGGAGGACACGAGTCCCCTGATACGAACAATCTCAAACATCGCCACTAATGTTAATAGAAACCAAACATATTACACTCATTTTGTTAAGACAATTAGATCCATGTTGTTGTTGTTGTTGTTGTTGTTGTTGTTGTATTTACAAAAAGATTTATGCATCATCATCGAATTTGCATTCAAAATCTAAAGTTGTTTTTATTACCAGGTATATAATTATATCATTGCATGAGCTTCAGCATTAATTACACTTTAATTAATTATAGCATATTATACGCATTCATTATAGCATGTTATACGCATTCATTATAGCATGTTATACGCATTCATTATAGCATGCATTCATTATAGCATGTTATACGCATTCATTATAGCATGTTATACGCAATTCATTATAGCATGTTATACGCATTAGCAGTTATAGCATGTTATACGCATTCAGTATAGCATGTTATACGCATTCATTATAGCATGTTATACGCATTCATTATAGCATGTTATACGCATTAGCATGTTATCCATTATAGCATGTTATACGCATTCATTATAGCATGTTATACGCATTCATTATAGCATGTTATACGCATTCATTATAGCATGTTATACGCATTCATTATAGCATGTTATACGCATTCATTTATTATAGCATGTTATACGCATTCATTATAGCATGTTATACGCATTCATTCAGCATTATAGCATGTTATAGCATTATACATTGCATTCATTATAGCATGTTATACGCTCATTAATTATAGCATGTTATACGCATTCATTATAGCATGTTATACGCATTCATTATAGCATGTTATACGCATTCATTATAGCATGTTATACGCATTCATTATAGCATGTTATACGCATTCATTATAGCATGTTATACGCATTAATTATAGCATGTTATACGCATTCATTATAGCATGTTATACGCATTCATTATAGCATGTTATACGCATTAATTATAGCATGTTATACGCATTCAGTATAGCATGTTATACGCATTCATTATAGCATGTTATACGCATGTTATATTACGCATTATTGCATGTTATACGCATTCATTATAGCATGTTATGCATTATAGCATGTTATATGCATTCATTATAGCATGTTATACGCATTAATATAGCATTATAGCATGTTATACGCATTCATTATAGCATGTTATACGCATTCATTATAGCATGTTATACGCATTCAGTATAGCATGTTATACGCATTCAGTATAGCATATATTCATTATAGCATGTTATACTCATTAATTATAGCACGCTATACGCATTCATTATAGCATGTTATACGCATTCATTATAGCATGTTATACATGTTATCATTCATTATAGCATGTTATACGCATTCATTATAGCATGTTATACATTTATATCATATTTATTATAGCATGTTATACGCATGCATTCATTATAGCATGTTATACTCATTAATTATAGCATGTTATAGCATGCATTCATTATAGCATGTTATACGCATTTCATTATAGCATGTTATACGCATTCATTATTATAGCATGTTATACGCATTCATTATAGCATTTTATACTCATTTATTATAGCATGTTATACGCATTCATTATTGCATTCATTATAGCATGTTATACATTATAACATGTTTACGCATTATAGCATGTTATACGCATTCAGTATAGCATGTTATACGCATTCATTATAGCATGTTATACGCATTCATTATAGCATGTTATACGCATTCATTATAGCATGTTATATGCATTCGTATCATGTTATACGCATTATTATAGCATGTTATACGCATTCATTAGGGTATAGCATGTTATACGCATTCATTAGCATGGTATTATGCGCATTTTTACGCATTTATTATAGCATGTTATACCCATTAAGTATAGCATGTTATACATATTCATTATAGCATGTTATACGCATTCATGTTATGCGCATTCGTTATAGCATGTTATTAAATAATGTTTTATCAGAGGACGTTCAGGTTTAGAGACAAACATTTATCGCTAGCATGTCTGAGGACGTTTCAGCGCTGACGTGACGCAAGAGCGAATAAAGCCTGCGAGGACATCCCGGAGCCTGGAGATTTGTTTTGTGTGTGTGTGTGTGTGTGTGTGTGTGTGTGTGTGTGTGTGTGTGTGTGTGTGTGTGTGACCTCACGTCATTCGTTTTGACGGTGAAGTAAATCTCTCGCGACACTCCGGACTGAATTTGACACGGCGAACATTTCTTTATATCCCTCTGGCTTTTATCTCACGTCCTTGGTGTAACTCCTGCCAATGACACTGAAGTAGCAGAGATATATTTTATATATGTGTATATATATATATATATATATATATATATATATATATATATATATATATATATATATATATATATATATAATGTGGACAAAAGTATTGAGACGTCAGGCTTTGTGTGAAGTTCTTCTACAATCGCACCATGCACATAAATCCAGCTCCAAGAAGATCTTTTTAGGGGATACGGTGGTTTAGTGGTTTCTCACACCGCCAGGGTCCGGGTTCGATTCCCACCTCCACCATGTGTGTGTGGAGTTTGCATGTTCTCCCCTGTGCCTCAGGGGGTATTTCCTCAGAGCGCAGGGTGATACATGATACAGCGCCCCCTGGAGCACAGAGGGTTAAGGGTCTTGCTCAAGGACCCCAGGGCGGCAGAGTGGCGATACCGGGGTTCGAACCCCGATCTTCCGGTCAGCAGCCCAGCGCCTTAAACCTCTGATCTACCCCCCCAATCCTCAATTACTCAGCTGTAAGTCGTTCCGGAGAAGAATGTATGCCAAATACAATAAATGTATAGCTCGGTCCCAGAAGGGTGCAGGTTCAAATCCTGCCACTAGTGGTGCCCATCGAGCAAAGCCCTTAACCCTCAATAACTCCATTGCAAGTCGCTGTGAATAAGTTTCTTTTTGTTTCTTTTAGTAGCATGGTGGTTTATTGGTTAGCACGTTCGCCTCACACCCGCCAGGGTCCGGGTTCGATTCCCATCTCTCCGCCCCCCGCCATGTGTGTGTGTGAGGGTTTTTTTTTTCTCCGGGTTCTCCGGTTTCCTCCTCCCCCGGTCCAAAAACATGCACGGTAGGTTGATTGGCACCTTGGAAAATTGTCCCTAGTGTATAAATGTGTGTGTGTGTGGTGTGTGTGTGTGTCCTGCGATGGGTTGGCATTCCATCCAGGGCATTCCATCCAGGGTCTTAATGCCCATAGACGCCAGAGATAGACACAGACCCCCGTGACCCGAGGGAAGATCGGATAAAGCTGTCCAATCAACCTACCGTGCATGTTTTTTGGACCGGGAGGAAACCGGAGAACCCGGAGAAAAACCCCCTGAGGCACGGGGAGAACATGCAAACTCCACACACACATGGCCGAGACGGGAATCGAACCCGGACCCTGGCGGTGTGAGGCGAACGTGCTAACCACTAAACCACCAGTGTCCCTTGGACGTCAATATCAATATCTGAAAAGACCTCAACGCCATTTTTTTTCCCTCTCAGGAAACAGTAACATTCCGGATTGTCCTGGACGGGATTCTGGAAAACTTGACAGCTAGTCGATAGAGGACGGATGGTTTTACCCTTTACGCGGGTTCGAGTCTCCAGGATGGTGTCGCTACGGTAACTGCGTCAGGTGGAACAATGCACCAAACCGTCCGGGCGATATCTTTAATCCCGTGCTGCCAATCAGTGGTCCTTTGCTTGCTCTCTACTGCCCCCTATGCATCCTTTTATATCGTTTTTACTGTAGATATAACGATCATTGACCACCAGTGATATATTCGTCCTGTGTAAATGTTACTACACAGAGTAATTTGATTTCGATCTCCTCCATCTTTTGCTACTGATTGCAAACCAAAGAATCCCGGGTTATAAACACGTGCATCCCATTCCGTGCCGAACGCTTCCCGGAGCGCCGTCCGGCTATTAATCATATCTCCGCAGCTCCATCATCGTTTGCTGAGTGCAGGACGTCGGCTCATTGCAGGAAATCAAAAGGTCAACGACCCGGAATCCGTCTTTTTCAGGAATCCTGTGATCTCTGTAAAAGCGGAACGTGACACTGATGTACTTCGTTCCCGGGAAGCATTGCGCAATTTCCTGTCCGTGCCCGGCGGTCATCGTGCACATCTGGACATCTTCAGGATTTATTCATTTAATGTCACTAAAGTACAGTATATTATACAGTACAGTCAGGAGTGGATCAGGTAGAGATACTCCCGTAGTATATTACACACCAGTGAATGAAGTAAAAGTGCAAAAGTATCAAATATACAGTAAGTATACGAATAATAATGCTATCATTTTATCATTCATATATATATATATATATATATATATATATATATATATAATAAATAAAATACATCAAATTAGTGATTATTTCATATTTTTTTACTCTGGAAATTGATTATTTTAATATGAATTTCTTTTTAATGACAATGTTATTTGTTTAGTGTTGGTTTGAAGTGTAAAATATGGGACGTGGCTCCTTTAAGAATTGTGTTCCGGTTGCTTTTCCATATAAACTGGTGATACGGTGTTTAGGTTATACGGAAGCGCTTTTTATTGCGTTCAGTAAAAATGCGCTTTATTGCAGTAATACGGATTTGGGAATGCGATGCGCTTGCGTAAGGTTCCGTACGGTAATATATACGCTAATATAGTGAGGAGATCATACCTGTTGTGAATGCGCAGCTAGGGGGCGTAATTCGGGGGGAAATTTAGGAAGTGTGAGTGGATGCACTGAACGTTTATTTATTTCCTTTATTGTTTTTTGTTGTTCGGGTTTCGTTCGTTCGCACAACACGACTCACAGTGAAGGAGCAGATCACTCATATAGTAACGCACACTGCGTTATAACACGTTAATAACATTAGTGCCATTACAGTGAATTTGTATTTATTTGTTGAGAGCCCTAATATATATATATATATATATTATATATATATATATATATATATATTATATATATATATATATATATATATAACGTAAAATCTCCCCTAATGTAATGTAATCATGCAAAAACGACAACAAAGGCGCCGCTACATATGCGTTTGACTCGCGACCCTCTCGCAATCGTCTCTGCGACTTGCCTTTGTTGGAGCGAGGTTCACTTTCCCCGACGTCAGCATGCGGCCGGGCCGAGGCGGGCCCCCGTCGCGAAACCTCAGCAGGCTGGGCTGCGCATAAATCTGCGAGAACAAAGTCGTAGCTTTTGGCGCTCACGGAGCAAAGGCTGGTGGGAAATCTTCGAGCATTCGGTGACTAGTATTAAGCAACCGAAGCTATGCTTTGTAAGGGGGGGGGGTGAAATTCCTCATGCCTTATGGTTTATTATTGTATATTCTGGAGGTTCGGGACGGCACTTTTGTTGTTTGCGTATGCATGTGTGTTATTAAAGCCACATGTTTCCACCCTGGAATAATGACCTTTCTCCTGCTTTGTATCGGTTCAACATTTAACCAGCTTGGGAGCCCCGGACACTCCACACACACACACACACACACACACACACACACACACATAAATACCCATACGGACACGCCCTAATGGGCTTCCCGGTGCTCTCGAAACAATGCATTGATACTTTTCTTGCTTGCGAAAACGACATTTTGTTGATGATGATGATGATGATGATGGACTGCTTTGCTGTTTGTCACTGATCTGTAAACAAAAAAAAAAACACACACGTTTTGAGGTTCGGGTAAACAGCGGTTTCTCGCGCCGGTTGAGGATCTGTGTAAAAAGCGTTTGGGATAGAGTGGTGGAGCGCGAACCGAGAATGCCGGCATGCCTGGCAGCCGTCCAGCTCTCCTCCTAGCATTCCAGCTCTGGGTTGTGCCTTCAGACTGCTGCTGACTGAGACAAACACGGGGGGCCCTTCGGGTCTAAACTAAACATTAAGCTGGAAATATGTGGAATACGTCTTCCCGAGCCGGATGAAAGGAAACGGAGGTTGAGGTTTAACAGGCGGCATGAAAAGGGGGCGGAGTTTATTGGAGGCTCAATGTAAAGGACTCGTTTTTCGTGAGGCTTTTATGAGTTTAGTGCGTAATTCATTCCAGACTCGAAAACCTTCCAGGTGAGATCCCGGATCAGGACATGAACACCGTACTATTTATACCACTGGACTTGATGTCCGTTTTGGGTCATGGTCAATTCCCATCAGCAAAAATACTCTCCTTTATCATGTGATAACGCAACCAACTTCCGGCTTTCTTTAGCAGTGCTGGTGCAGGGGTTGGAACTCACAACCTTCCACTTCCTGCGGGCGCATATAGACTTCTTCCATATAGATAAGCACATAAACAACTGGTGATTGACAAGGGAGAGGACGATCAATATTGTTGGCCGCTGTATATAGCATGTTATACGCATGTTATACGCATTCATTATAGCATAGCACGTTATACGCATTCATTATAGCATGTAGCATGTTATACGCATTCCATTCATTATAGCATGTTATACGCATTCATTATAGCATGTTATACGCATTCATTATAGCATGTTATACGCAATTCATTATAGCATGTTATACGCATTCATTATAGCATGTTATACGCAATTCATTATAGCATGTTATACGCATTCATTATAGCATGTTATACTCATTTATTATAGCATGTTATACGCAATTCATTATAGCATGTTATACGCATTGTTATACCCATTATAGCATCATGTTTTATGCATTCATTATAGCATGTTATACGCATTCATTATTAGCATGTTATACATGTTATATGCATTCATTATAGCATTTTATACTCATTTATTATAGCATGTTATACGCATTCATTATAGCATGTTATACGCATTCATTATAGCATGTTATACTCATTCATTATAGCATGTTATACGCATTCATTATAGCATGTTATACATTAATTATAGCATTCATTATAGCATGTTATACTCATTTCATTATAGCATGTTATACGCATTCATTATAGCATGTTATATGCATTCATTATAGCATGTTATACGCATTCATTATAGCATGTTATACGCATTCATTATAGCATGTTATACGCATTCATTATAGCATTATAGCATTTTATACATGTTATCATTTATTATAGCATGTTATACGCAATTCATTATTGCATGTTATACGCATTCATTATAGCATGTTATACGCATTCATTATAGCATGTTATACGCATCATGTTATATCATTAATTATAGCATGTTATACGCATTCATTATAGCATGTTATACGCATTCATTTATAGCATGTTATACTCATTTATTATAGCATGTTATACGCAATTCATTATTCACAGCATGTTATACGCATTCATTATAGCATGTTTTATGCGCATTCATTATAGCATGTTATACGCAATTCATTATAGCATGTTATACATTATAGCATTCATTATAGCATGTTATACGCAATTCATTATAGCATGTTATACGCATTCATTATAGCATGTTATACGCAATTCATTATAGCATGTTATACGCAATTCATTATAGCATGTTATACGCAATTCATTATAGCATGTTATACGCATTCATTATAGCATGTTATACACATTCATTATAGCATGTTATACGCAATTCATTATAGCATGTTATACATGTTATATGCATTCATTATAGCATGTTATACGCACGCATTCATTATAGCATGTTATACGCATTCATTATAGCATGTTATACGCATTCATTATAGCATGTTATACGCATTCATTATAGCATGTTATACGCATTCATTATAGCATGTTATACTCATTAATTATAGCATGTTATACGCAATTCATTATTGCATGTTATACGCATTCATTATAGCATTTTATACATTATAGCATTTATTATAGCATGTTATACGTTATACATATTCATTATAGCATGTTATACGCATTAATTATAGCATGTTATACGCATTCATTATAGCATGTTATACATTATAGCATTACGCATTAATTAAAGCATGTTATACAAATTAATTATAGCGTAGTTGGCATTTGAATCTAGATACATTTTATTTATAGCATGTTATATGCATTCATTATGTCATGTTATACTCATTAATTGTAGTATGTTATACGCATAAATTAAGGCATGTTATACAAATTAATTACAGCATGTTAGACACATTAATTATAGCGTGGTTGGCGTTTGAATCGAGATACATTTTCTCATCGCTATAAAAGATATTAGTCGATGCTCTATCGTTTTATTACCGAAATAAAATTTTATTTTATTTATTTTATTTATTGAATTCCCAAGCGCCTTCGTTCTCTCGCATTCTGAAAAGAACGTCTGCTTTTATTTCTTTGCACTATAAGGTTGGTGAAAGAGTCGTGTGTTAGAAGGCAGAAGGAACATCATTTAAACGAATGGATTTGCTGATCCGAACTTTCTGCACCAGAACAGGATTTTGAATCATTTGAATCAATTAACTGAATCGGAATCGAATGGCACTGAATCATAATGGGGGAATCATAACGAATCACATCTTTAGTTGCGCCATATGTATGTTTGAATGCATTGTATCTGTTGGCAAGATGTCTGTGTGTGTGTGTGTGTGTGTGTGTGTGTGTGTGTGTGTGTGTGTGTGTGTGTGTGTATAGAGGCTTCTCCTCTCCTGTACACTCTCCGATTCGTTTCCAAGGTGACCGTATTGTATGGTCGATCTCTAATTCATATGCTATGGGATTTGAAAGCTTTTGTTATATCCTCTGACCCGCATTTCATTCTGGAAATATCCTCCAGCTTCTGCAGCGCCGCTCTTCCTTCCTTTTCCGTCCTCCACGAGGTCATGCGCGATTGCCTCGTCACGGTTTCCCCCGTGACACACCTCCAGGAATCGCATCTGTGCGCTCAACTTTCAGATACCTGTCCATGACAACCTGAGGCTAATTAACATTCTCCTCACGCCGGGATAAAGTCATCCGGCCTCGCCGCGATGTATTCTCTCTCTCTCTCTCTCCTTTTGTCAATGACAATAAGGCAACAGGAAAGGGATGAATCACACACGCCGCAGTGCATTGCCAGATCAGCATTTTCTGACTTTTTTCTCGTCGAGTAAACGTGTAACGCTTTCCTGCATTTCTGTGAAAAACCATAATGAGGAAAAGGGTTCATGGGCTTACACTTATTATTTATTTATTTATTTATTTATTTATTCATTCATTCATTCATCTTCTAGCGCTTTATCCGATCTTCCCTCGGGTCACGGGGAGTCTGTGTCTATCTCAGGCGTCTATGGGCATTAAGGCAGGATACACCCTGGATGGAATGCCAACCCATCCCACAAACACACACACACACACACACACACACACACACACACACACACACATTCACACACACTAGGGACAATTTTTCCAAGGTGCCAATCAACCTACCGTGCATGTTTTTTGGACCGGGGGAGGAAACCGGAGAACCCGGAGAAAAACCCCCTGAGGCACGGGGAGAACATGCACAAACTCCACACACACATGGCCGAGACGGGAATCGAACCCGGATCCTGGTGGTGTGAGGCGAACGTGCTAACCATTAAGCCATTGTGCCCCCCCCTTATTTATTTATTTATTTATTTATTTATTGCCGCATCTTATAATAACAATTCGACGCCTCTCTATAATCACGGCTAATCTGTTAAACTCTCCGCAAAGTGCGAATTATTCACTGATGAGCGTTCAGTTATTCTTTCCTTTCCAACCTACATACCAAGGTTTTCTGACTTACGTCTGTGGCTTTCATTGCTGTCGGCTCTGTTCTGAATCAAGGACATTCTCCCACAGCGAGGGGGGGGGGGGGGGGGGAGGGGGGGGGGGGGGGGGAACACACACCCACACAACACACACACACACACATGTCTCACTGAGTTCAACCTTCCTCTTTCTCTCTC
>JACRUU010000018.1:20009496-20046996 GCA_030449085.1 Kryptopterus vitreolus | reverse complement strand
TGGGATTTGAACTCATAACCATAATTAATACTTAATAAGTAATAATAAAAAGTCATAAATAAATAAATAAAAGTAATAAAACGTAATCAGAAAAGATAGAAAAGTAATAATAATAATATTAATAATAATAATAATAATATAATAATAATCATATAATTTCTAACTTACAAATCATGTAATAGTAATAAATAAATAAATAAATAAGTAAAAGTAATAAACCATAATCAGAAAAGATAGAAAAGTAGTAATTAATATAATAGTAATAATAATAATAATAATAATAATAATAATATCATTTCTAATTTACAAATCATGAAGCCCAACAGTAGTCGCTTGCTGGGATTTGAACTCATAACCATGATCACATAAGTGCTACTTAGATGTAAATAATATAGAATTTTATAAATTCTGGAAGGCCCTTGCTCAAGGACCCAGAAGTAGTAAATAGGTGGTGCTGGGATTGGAACTCATGACCTTTGGATCAAAAAGTCCAACCACTAATCTCCAACCTCCCCCAAAGGTGCTACTTAGAAAAAGAAAGAAAGAATATCATAGGTAAATTACGACTCATGAAGGTCCAGTGGTCATTTGCTGGGATTTGAACTCATAACCATAATCAGTAAGCTACCATCTCCCCGAAAATTACTGTAAGTAAAGATGTATAGGATTTGGAAGTTGCTACGTACAAATCAAGAAGTTTAAGGGTCCAGGAGTGGTAACAAGGTGATGCTGGGATTGGAACTCATGACCATCAGGATCAAGAGTCCAAGCACTAATGTATCACCTCATCCATAGGTGCTACTTTAGAAATAAAACTAAAATAGAAATTAAAATGAAATAGAATAGATTGTTCACAGGCCTAGCAGTGGTCGCTTATTGGGATTTGAACTCACAACCTTCAAATCCATCTACTGAGCATTCAAATGGTCCCGTTCTGTTGTAAATTGCACGTACGTGAACAGCCAAACCCTGCAAGCCTTCGAGGCCTGGAGGTGATTACCTCGCTGTATTGAAGCGACCCCGACAGCTGTGTGGCAGTCGCGTCCGGCGCTGGATTAATGCTCGCGGGTCGGCCCTGGGTGTGACCTCCAGCTGATTGCTGTTCGAGGTCCCCAATGGGGACTTGAATGCTCGGTATTCAGGAAGTGAGATCAACCCATCCAGCCATGTCTCTGCTTTCTTTCCTCGCGCCGCAAGTGTGTGTGTTCCAAGATTTAGGTTGTGTTGGGTTTTTTTTTTTTTTTTTTTTTTTTGGCCAGGAAATTCCAGAGGCGTCTGCGTGTCCGTGAAGCCAGAATTATTCACTGATTGAAAACAGCTGTCGGTCGACTCGGACTTGCTTTTGCAGCGAAACCCTTTTTGCTTGGAAAAAACCCCTACCAAAAAAAAAAACGAGTGTTACTTCATGTACTGTATTAGACTGCAAAAAATAAATCAAATACAGAGTGCTGAGGCCCCAAACCCGCTTTTGGAGTCCTAACTAGCTTTCTAGAGCAGAGTCATCTCCCAGAATAGATAGATAACCCAGATTTACAAGTGAAATGAGTGTGTGTGTGTGTGTGTGTGTGTGTGGGGGGGGGGGGGGGATCCTACAGTACATTGAAAACGTAACAGAGAAGTCCAATCTACAGTGTGTCCTTCTGCATTTATAATGGTTTTTAATGGAAGTTGTATTGCGTTTAATGGATACCATAAAAACCCCAAAGTGTGTTTTTCTATTAGTCATTTTTTATGGCTGTAATCATTCATTCATCTTCTAGCGCTTTATCCGATCTTCCCTCGGGTCACGGGGAGTCTGTGTCTATCTCAGGCGTCTATGGGCATTAAGGCAGGATACACCCTGGATGGAATGCCAACCCATCGCAGGACACACACACACACACACACACACACACACACACACACACACACACACACACACATTCATACGCTAGGGACAATTTTCCAAGGTGCCAATCAACCTACCGTGCATGTTTTTGGACCGGGGGGGACCGGGGGAGGGGAGGGGGGAGGAAACCGGAGAACCCGGAGAAAAAACCCCCTGAGGCACGGGGAGAACATGCACAAACTCCACACACACACACATGGTAACCGTGATTAATCGCACTTTTTCATCTTTGTAACACTGTAACAGATGTTATAATTATATACATTTCTCTCAAAATCTCTCCCTTTAATACAAATATTGATTATTTCACATTTATTTGACTCTGGAAATGATTCTTTTAATATAAATTTCTTGTTAATTGACAATGTTATTTGTTTAGTGTTGGTTTGAAGTGTAAAATATGGGACGTGGCTCCTTTAAGAATTGTGTTCCGGTTGTTGCTTTCCATATAAACTGGTGATACGGTGTTTAGGTTATACGGAAGCGCTTTATTGCGTTCAGTAAAAATGCGCTTTATTGCAGTAATACGGATTTGGGAATGCGATGCGCTTGAGTAAGGTTCCATACGGTAATATACGCTAATATAGTGAGGAGATCGTACCATGTTGTGAATGCGCAGCTAGGGGGCGTCATTGGGGGAAACTTACTTACCTACACCTAAGTGTGAGTGGATGCACTGAATGTTTATTTATTTATTCGTTTGTTGTTTGGGTTTCGTTCATTCGCACAACACGACGCAGAGTGAAGGAGCAGATCGCTCATATAGTAACGCACACTGCGTTATAACACTTAATAACATTAGTGCCGTTAAAGACATATTGCTTTAACATGTTATTAAACAGCACTAATATATATATATTATATATATATATATATATATATACTATATATATATATATATATATATATATATATATATATATATATATATATATATATATATATATATATATATATATATATATATATATATATAAACAGTCTGGGTCGCCTCACACCGCCAGGGTCCGGGTTCGATTCCCGTCTCGGCCATGTGTGTGTGGAGTTTGTGCATGTTCTCCCTGTGTCTCAGGGGGTTTTTCTCCGGGTTCTCCGGTTTCCTCCCCCGGTCCAAAAAACATGCACGGTAGGTTGATTGGCACCTTGGAAAATTGTCCCTAGTGTATGAATGTGTGTGTGTGTGTGTGTGTGTGTGTGTGTGATGGGTTGGCATTCCATCCAGGGTGTATCCTGCCTTAATGCCCATAGAACGCCTGAGATAGACACAGACTCCCCGTGACCCGAGGGAAGATCGGATAAAGCGCTAGAAGATGAATGAATGAATAACAGTCTGCATTACCATCGAGTCTTTGTAATACCTTGAATCTTTCCCTCGTCCACTCCACCAGAAACTGTTCCAGTCGGTTACAGACCGGCTCCGCAGCGCTTTGTTCGCGTTTGGGAAATGACGTCATCGCCCGGCTTTGTGAAGATCACATGATATTGTGTGTGGATGTGTTTGGGTTATATTCAGATCCGTCTTGCTCCAACACGTCCCCGTTACGGCTCTTTAGGCTTTAAACACAAGTAATTGTTATGACTTCCTGTAAAATCCCCGCCATCGTGACCGGTTACGTTTTGTTTTGTCATTTTGGGAAAACGTTCGCTCGTTACCGTTGAGAGACGCTCCTTAAAGGTTTCTTTTGTTCCGCCGGGAGAAGGGAGTTTCCCCGAGGTGCCATGTTTCAAATTCCTCAGACTATGGAATTCTGCGTTTTATAGTCAGGAAATCTTAACGAATGTGTTATTTAATGAATTACGGAATTGTGGAGCAGTAATATGCGTAAGGGCCTTACTCAAGGGCCCATGTTCTGGAGTTCTTTCTGATCAGAAAACCACTTTAAAAAAAAAAAAAAAGTTTTGCTATGGAACGTTTATGGAAAGACCATTTTATATTCTGTACATTATTTTGTACATTATTTTCCCATAGAAGTTTTCAGGAAATTTTCCACTCCTTTATTATATTTATAGTCAGCGTTGTATAATCTCGATGTATAAAGGAATGGATGGATGGATTAAGGGATGGATGATGGATTGGGCGATGGATGGATTTATAGATTACAGGATGGATGGATGGATTACAGGATGGATGGGTGAATGGATTAAGGGATGGATGACTAGATAGATCAATGGATTAGGGATTGTAGGATGGATGGATTTATAGATTACAAGATGGATGTATTGATGAATGGATTACAGTATAGATGAATATATGGATGGATTAAGGGATGGATGATGGATTGGGTTATGGATGGATTATAGGATAGAGGAATGGATGTATGGATTGATAGATTACAGGATGGATGCATTGATGAATGGATTACAGTATAGATGAATAGATGGATGGATTAAGGGATGGATGGATGGATTGATAGATTACAGGATTGATGGATGGATGAATGGATTACAGTATAGATGAATAGATCGATAGATTAAGGGATGGATGGATGGATTGATAGGTTACAGGATGGATGTATGGATGAATGGATTACAGTATAGATAAATTAAGGGATGGATGGATGGATGTATTGATAGATTACAGGATGGATGGATGAATGGATTACAGTATAGATTAATAGATGGATGGATTAAGGGATGGATGGATGGATTAATAGATTACAGGATGGATGTATGGATGAATGGATTACAGTATAGATGAATAGATGGATGGATTAAGGGATGGATGGATGGATTGATTGATAGATTACAGGATGGATGTATGGATGAATGGATTACAGTATAGATGAATTAATGGATGATAAGGGATGGAGGATGGATGGATTGATAGATTACAGGATGGATGGATGAATGGTTTACAGTATAGATGAATAGATGGATGGATTAAGGGATGGATGGATGGATTGATTGATAGATTACAGGATGGATGTATTGATGAATGGATTACAGTATAGATGAATAGATGGATGGATTAAGGGATGGATGGAGGGATCGATAGATTACAGGATGGATGTATGGATGAATGGATTATAGTTTTATGACCTCCGTCTTATTTTTCAGGATCACCGTATTACGACAATGTACGTCCGCTCTCGTACCCCGACGCGGACGCTGTGTTGATCTGTTTCGACATCAGCCGACCAGAAACCTTGGACAACGTTCTCAGGAAGGTGGGAATTCTTAAATTCTATGCTGTAGCCTACACATCGACGCCTGCCTACACCGTAACCTACACTGTAACCTACACCGTAACCTACACCGTAACCTACACCGTAACCTACACTACACCAAATCGACACGTAACCTACCTACCATACAATACACGTCTACACGTAACTACTCCTACCTACCTGTAACCTACGTACCAGCCTTAACCCGTAACCTACATGCCGTTAACCTACTTAACTTAACCTACACCATAACCTACACCGTAAGCTAACCTACACCGCCATAACCTACACCGTAACCTACACTGTAACCTACACCGTAACCTACACCATAACCTACACCATAACCTACACCATACACCACCTACACCATAACCTACACCATAACCTACCTACCACCGTAACCTAACACTACACATAAACCTACAGTAACCTACACCATAACCTACACCGTAACCTACACCGTACCTAACTACACCGTAACATATGCTATTACGCCACTTAACCTACACACCGTAACCTACACCATAACCTACTAACCATACCTGTAACCTACAACCTGTAACCTACGCCATAACCATAACCATCCATAACTGTAACCACGCATAACCTACACCATAACCTACGCCATAACCTACGCCATACTACCGTAACCTATGCCATAACCTACACCATAACCACCTACACCTACACCATAACCTACACCATAACCTACACTGTAACCTACACCATAACCGTAACCTACACCATAACCTACGCCATAACCTACACTGTAACCTACGCCATAACCTACACCATAACCTACACCGTAACCTACACCATAACCTACACCATAACCTACACCATAACCTACACCATAACCTACACCTAATAACCCGACACCATTTAACCTACACCTACACCATACCTACACCTAACACACCATAACTTACACCATAACCTACACCATAACCTACACCACTACTGCCATAACCTACACTGTAAACTAACCTAACCTATAACCTAAACCTACACCATAACCATAAACTACGCCATACGTAACCTAACTCACCGTAACCTACACCTATAACCTACACCATAACCTACCCATAACCTACACGTAACCTAAGCTGTAACCTACGCCCCGTAACACACTACTTACCATTACACCATAACCTACACCATAACCTACACCGTAACCTACACCATAACCTACACTGTAACCTACGCCATAACCTACACCGCCTGTAACCTACGCCGTAACATATGCTATTACCTACACCATAACCTACACCATACCCTACACCGTAACCTACACCTACGCAACCTACAATATAACCTACACTGTAACCTACACCATAACCTACACCATAACTTACACCATAACCTACACCATAACCTACACCATACCTACCAATAACCTACACCATACACCATAACCATAACTACACCTGATAACCTACACCGTACGTACACCGTAACCTACACCGTATCCTACACCATAAACTACACCGTAACCTACGCCATAACCTACACGTAACCTACACCATAACCTACACGTAACCTACGCCATAACCTACACCATAAACTACACGTAACCTACACCATTACCTACACCATAACCTACACCATAAGCTTCACCTGTAACCTACTCCGTAACCTACTCCGTAACCTACGCCATAACCTACACCGTAACCTGTCGTCGTCTCGCCGGCGTATTTCCTGTGTAGCGTCGTACGCATTTTCCGGAGTATTTCTCCGTTCATAGTCCATAGTGAAGAAAGAAAGCAGGAACCGTGACCAAGCAGCCAAAAAGGATCATGGAAGAAGTGAGGGGAAAAAAGCCAGGTGCTGATTGGTGTAGGTGAGGAGGTTTGGGGTGGAGTCAACATTCCAGGTCATTCCAATCACGCTGAGGTCGGAGCTCAATAAAGAGGATCTTCACGGAGCTGTCTTTGTGTGGAAAAGTCATGTGACATGATGCAGTGGTTTGTGTGAAACGAGGAATCCGTGATTCTGCCAAGAAAATCCAATCCGGGTTAGAAATCCCGGAATGTTCAGGAATGTCCAGATGTGCTTCGGAATGAATATTGTGATTCGAACTGGCAACTATACTGCTACGTTTTTCATAATTTATCCAGAGAGATTTACATTCATCACATCCGTGTCATTTCAGTTAAGGGCCTTGCTGAGGGGCCCGACTTCGGTGTCGCTCGGATTAGGGATGATTAATTATATAAAAGCATCTCGGAATTGTCGGACGTTCTTATGCTGTTGAAACATTTACGATATTCTCCAATTTTCCATCATCCGCAAATATATAGCGTAAATATCGCAGAATATCGTAAATACCGCAAAATTATTGCGATATTTACGCTAAAATCCCGCATATCGTCCCAGGCCGAGCTCGGGTTTGAACTCATAACCTGAACCACTAAGCTCCAGTAGCACCTCCATGCATGTGCACACTGTAACCGTTTCGCAACGAAACGACATCGTTTTCCGACGTTTTCCAATCCGCGCTAATTTCCGAATTATTTTTTTTTGCAGTGGAAAGGTGAAATCGAGGAATTCTGCCCCAATACCAAAATGCTCCTGGTTGGTTGCAAGTCCGACCTGCGTACAGACCTGGCGACCTTCGTGCAGCTTTCTAACGAGTTGCCTCTGACCTACGATCAGGTACGGATAACATATATATATATATATATATATATATATATATATATATATATATATATATATATATATATATATATATATATATATATATATACGCCCGCCCTTCAGAAACACGAGGCGATGATACGGGTCTCTGGGGGCCACAAACTTTTTTGAGGGGCCACATTGACTTTTCACAGACAGACGGGGCGGCCGGGCCGGGACCGGCACCCGACCCGATTCATACATATCAAACATTCATTCATTCATTCATTTTCTACCGCTTTATCCGATCTTCCCTCAGGTCACGGGGAGTCTGTGTCTATCTCAGGCGTCTATGGGCATTAAGGCAGGATACACCCTGGATGGAATGCCAACCCATCGCAGGACACACACACACACACACACACACACACACACACACACACATTCACAATACACTAGGGACAATTTTTCCAAGGATGCCAATCAACCTACCGTGCATGTTTTTGGACCGGGAGGAAACCGGAGAACCCGGAGAAAAACCCCCTGAGGCACGGGGAGAACATGCACAAACTCCACACACACATGACCGAGACGGGAATCGAACCCGGATCCTGGCGGTGTGAGGCGAACGTGTTAACCACTAAACCACCGTGCCCCCCATATCAAACATCAACATATAAAATGCATTAATGTCAAAACTGTAATGTATCGCTATGTCTAATGCGCCACCTGGTGGATTGTCTGGAAATTACAGGACAAACGAATGCAGTTATAATTATGATGTTATGATATAATTGTGTAGCGATCCTTGGCAGACCGGATTAAAAGGGCTGGATGTGGCCCTCGGGCCGTAAATTAGCGCACCCCCTAATCTAACCGACACTTTATTCTCTTTTTTTCCTGTTCGTAGGGTTCGAACATGGCCAAGCAGCTCTCGGCTCCTTACATCGAGTGCTCGGCGCTGCAGTCGGAGAACAGCGTGAGAGACATTTTCCACGTGGCGGCGTTGGCCTGCGTCAACAAGAGCAGCAAACACGTCAAGCGCCACAAGTCTTCCCGAGCCGCCAAGAGATCCTCGCACGTTCCCGCCAGAGCCGAGCGCGATTCCATGTCGTGTCTGCACAAGAGCAAGGCCAAGACCTGCGCCGTGATGTGAACAGGCTCCTTCTACGTCCACATGTTGCCATTTGACTTTTTTGATTTCCCGTCAGGATTGAAAGCATGGACTTCTTCTCCTTTTTCTTTTTTTTCCGTGCACTTTATCCTTTCCCAGAATCCTCTCCGGAACGCCACAGTGCTCGGAACCATGAATTCATGGAGCGGTCATTCCCGGGTCCAGGCGTGATTTATCCGAGCAGCAGGGAGATACAAAGGCGTCGTGGGCGTACAGTCCTTTACAGTCCTTAGACTTCCATGTTCGTATTCCGTGACTTTTGACCGAAAGCAAAACTTGACGGAGCGTTCTGTCGCTTTCTCCGGATTTGTAAATAAACATGAAGCAATAAATAACTCCTTAAACTCAAGTTTAATGTATGGGTATCATATGTCTTATGACATACATTTCATTCATTCATTCATTCATTTATTCTTCTACCGCTTTATCCGATCTCTCGGGTCACGGGGAGTCTGTGTCTATCTCAGGCGTCTATGGGCATTAAGGCAGGATACACCCTGGATGGAATGCCAACCCATCACACACACACACACACACACACACCCACACACACACACACAACACACACTAGGGACAATTTTTCCAAGGTGCCAATCAACCTACCGTGCATGTTTTTGGACCGGGGGAGGAAACCGGAGAACCCGGAGAAAACCCCCTGAGGCACGGGGAGAACATGCACAAACTCCACACACACACATGGCCGAGACGGGAATCGAACCCGGACCCTGGCGGTGTGAGGCGAACGTTCTAACCACTAAACCACCGTCTAAACATCCTTTGATAAAAAAAACTAAATAAATAAATTACAAATAAACAAAAGAAATTCCTTTCGTGAGCGATCCCGGGGTGACGCTTAGTGAAGGAAGGAATCTCCCAGACACCTCGAGAGGAACCTGAGGTTCTTCCAATTGTTGTAGGGTGGAAACCGGATCATTCCGGACCACGTGGATCCTCGCTCCGACCCTACTGAAGAACTATGGGATGTTACCTGGACCCCAGGTCTCCTCCGTCCGCCCTTGTGCCTCAGTGAGCCTGAAGCAAACATCTTGTGGAACATCATCTCAGAAGAGTGAAGGTTATTAGGATAAATGATTATTCGTCCCATAAGGACCATGTACTGGAACCATACCGGTTCTCGCATGTTGGTATCTTCGCCAATATGGGCGACTGGGACGCATTTACATTTGCAGCATTTGGCAGACTTGAGGGTTAAGGACTTTGCTCAAGCGCCCCCTAATGGTAGCTTAGTGGTAGTGGTGCTGGTCTCCCGGTCCAGAGGTCAATGTCCTTCATAAATATCCGTACTGGCGTTTTTGAACCAATTGGAACCAATGGTCCTGAGTTCAGCTACTCCGAGTGGAGAAGACTTGGGCCCCTGAGAAAGGCCCTTCACCACATGAATGCGATAAAATGAAGTCGCTCTAGAAAAGCTTTCCTGGGGAAAAGATTCCGGCGCGCTGACACAAGCCGACTCTCCACATAAATATCCACTTTATCCAAACATGCGCTGTCGGTCGCCACATTGCTTACATTAACCTCTCGCAGCAACAGTGCAAAACGATGTCGACCAATGGCGTCTCGGGTGTTCACACGCATGTTTATTCAGCTGCAGGTCTGATCATTAAAACCCCTCATGCTTGTAGCGTCCACACTTACAGACTCTCCGTCCCAGGCGGGTTTATAAGTACACGTTCAAAGCTCCTCCGAAAACGACTCTTAAAAACATTTCAAATGAAGGGAAAATTTTCCAAATCCGACACAAATGTGTGGAAAAAGCCCGGGTGGCGGCGAAACGTCAGGGGTACCAATACTTTTGTCCAAATAGTGTATATCTGAATGCCAATTTTTATTTATTTATCTATCTATCTATCTATCTATCTGTTTAAATTCCTATCAGAATTAATATTTTCAAAACATTTTATTAATATAAATGTATTAATAATTAATATATATATATATAATATATTATACTATTTTATATATATATTATATTATATTTACTTATATTATTTTAGATTATATTATACATTTTATTAGAATTATTAATTTAATAATTATTAGTCCCCCACAAATAATTACGAACTCAAAATTTTCAGGCTAAAAATTTTAAATTCTAATTAATAATAATTTTTGTTGTCTTATTATTATTATTATTATTCTTATTATTATATATTATTATTATATATTATTATATATATATTATTATATTTTCTAAATTCCTATCAGAATAAAGATTTTATTAGTATTATATTCCTATTATGTTTTTTTTTTCAATTCATTTCTTTATGGGGGAAAAAATATTGATTTATTTAAATTCCAATCAGAATTAATGTTTTCAATTTTTATTATTATTATTATTATTATTAATTCTTTTTAAAATTATTATTTCTTTTTTATTTTTTTTAATAATGGATTATATTATACATTGTATTAGAAATTTTAATTTAATTATTATTAGTTCCCATAAATAAATACTAAACAATAATTTTAAGGCTAATTGTTTTAAACTATTATTATTATTATTATTATTATTATTATTATTATTATTATTATTATTTATTATTATTATTATTATTATTATTTTTAAATTCCTATCAGAATAAAGATTTTCAACCAATTTTATTAGTATTAGTATTCCTATTCATATTTTTTTTTTTTTTATAATTAATTTCTTTATGGAAAAAAATATATATTCGACCTGAATCTTAACACAAAATCTCGGTTCTAAACACATTTATTTGGATACACTCATTGCCAGGATTCAGCCACAGGACTACATTTCCCATAAACCTTTGCACCTCACACGTCAGAGAGCCATCACAGCTGTTTCTTTTTTAACATCAACAAGGCATTGTTTCCCTTTAAATCCACACCATTAATGTGCACTTTGTCCGCTTCATGTTTATTCTCAAGGTAAGAATATGATGTTTGTTTTTATGCATCACATTTGTATTTACACAATTTACACCTTATATAAAAATAGAAGGAAAATATCTGCACTTTCTACTTCTCATTTTTCAGATCAGACTCATTAGTTTAGAATCTATTTGGTGGCGCAATCAATATATATATATATATATATATATATAATATATATAATAATATATATATATATATATATATATATATATATATATATATATACGTTTCTGGTTCTTTTACTCAAAGTCTGTTTTTTAGTGGATGATTAAAAAATAAATAATAACTTTTTCCACATTGGTCCCATTTCACATGGAGGTCCAGTTCAAGAATTGGATCATTCATTCCAGGTAGAAGGTAAAAACTGGTTCAAAGTTAGCACGTTCGCCTCACACCGCCAGGGTCCGGGTTCGATTCCCGTCTCGGCCATGTGTGTGTGGAGTTTGTGCATGTTCTTTCTCTCCCCGTGCCTCAGGGGGTTTTTTCTCCTGGGTTCTCCGGTTTCCTCCCCCGGTCCAAAAACATGCACGGTAGGTTGATTGGCACCTTGGAAAATTGTCCCTAGTGTATGAATGTGTGTGTGTGTGTGTGAGTGTGTGTGTGTATGTGTGTCCTGCGATGGGTTGGCATTCCATCCAGGGTGTATCCTGCCTTAATGCCCATAGAGATGATGACACAGACTCCCCGTGACCCGAGGGAAGATCGGATAAAGCGCTAGAAGATGAATGAATGAATGAATGAAAGTATTTGTATGTTGTTTCTTGACACATTAATTAATTTAATTAATTTTCTATGCGGTCTAACAGCGTATGATAGTGTATACGATTTAATCTGATCAGTTGTTAAATTTACACACAAAACACACAGTTTGCCGTCGTTTAAAACCCCCAGGAAAAACATAAATACATGTAAAATGAATAAGATTAATATAAGATTAAAATCGACGCCCCTGCTGGAGATGACGTGGTGCTGCGGCTCCAGTGCCTTTTCTAGTTCTCTCTCTGTATGAGATTTATGCCACCTTTCTGTACAACATTGACGGCTCGTATATCCCTGCTGTCATCATTCATTCATTCATTCATCTTCTACCAACCCCAAAAAGCGCTTTATCCGATCTCTTCCCTCGGGTCACGGGGAGTCTGTGTCTATCTCAGGCGTCTATGGGTATTAAGGCAGGATACACCCTGGATGGAATGCCAACCCATCGCACACACACACACACACACACACACATTCATACACTAGGGACAATTTTCCAAGGTGCCAATCAACCTACCGTGCATGTTTTTGGACCGGGGAGGAAACCCGGAGAACCCGGAGAAAAAAACCCCCCCAAACCCCCTGAGGACACGGGGAGAACATGCAAACAAACTCCACACACACATGGCCGAGACGGGAATCGAACCCGGATCCTGCTGTCATCATGATGATATTATTATTATTATTATTATTATTTTATATTTTGTTTCAAAATAAAAATCAATACTACTAACGAGTTTAGCCGTCCAACGCCGTGTGTATTTTCTCCTCTGAAAGCGCAGCGTTCACACCTTGGACGACGTGTTCCATCGACTCGCTCAGCGTTGGGCGGTAATTGAACCTGCAGAGCTGTTTAATGTATCGCCGCTTCGTCTGAAAAACCTCCCGCTGACGTTTTGGCAGGTTTCCCTCCCCCTCCCCCTCGTCTCTTCCCCTCGCTTTTGTGTCGGCTACCGCGACTGGGCTTATTCAAGCTCGAAGGAGAGGACAGAGGGACTTAAATTGCCTCCTTCAACGGAACGATTGCTTTCCTGCCGACTCAAGGAGGGGGGGGGGGTGGAGAAAAGAAACGACAGGGATGAAGTTTCCACTCCTGCAAAAAAAAAAGACATGAAACCTAGAATTAGCGTTTCTTCTGAAGCACAACGATCCGAATAAATATCCGTTCTTACAGAGATGCGTAAATATTAAGAGGCCGGTGGTCTTGCAGGGTGGAGGATGATTCGGAATGTGGTTATGGAGGGCTGATGAGTCGTTCATGAATGTGACTCAGGAGAATCCTTTTTTTTTTTTTATTTTGAGTCTTCTCTGTGATTCATTCATCTTGAACAAGTCTTTCATGTGACTCGGAAGAGTCATCGCAGGGTGATTTGGTTATTTTGAACGAGTCTTTCATGTGACTCAGAAGAACGAATTGAATTGAATTGAATTTTCCATTTATGAACGAGTCGTCTCTGTGATTCAATAATTTTGAACGAGTCTTTCATGTGACTCGGAAGAGTCATTGCAGAGTGATTCGGTTATTTTGAACGAGTCTTTCATGTGACTCAGAAGAACGAATTGAATTGAATTTTCCATTTGTGAACGAGTCGTCTCTGTGATTCATTCATTTTGAACGAGTCTTTATTGTGACTCAGAAGAACAAATTGAATTGAATTGCATTTTTCATTTTGTGAACGAGTCGTCTCTTTGATTCATTAATTTTGAACGAGTCTTTCATGTGACTCGGAAGAGTCATCTGAGTGATTTGTTTATTTTGAACGAGTCTTTCATGTGACTCAGAAGAACGAATTGAATTGAATTGAATTGAATTTTCCATTTTGTGAACGAGTCGTCTCTGTGATTCATTAATTTTGAACAAGTCTTTCATGTGACTCAGAAGAGTCATTGCAGAGTGATTCGGTTATTTTGAACGAGTCTTTCATGTGACTCAGAAGAACGAATTGAATTGAATTTTCCATTTGTGAACGAGTCGTCTCTTTGCTTCATTAATTTTGAACGAGTCTTTCATTGTGACTCAGAAGAGTCATCTGCAGAGTGATTCGGTTATTTTGAACGAGTCTTTCATGTGACTCAGAAGAACGAATTGAAAGAAGACTTTTCCATTTGTGAACGAGTCGTCTCTTTGCTTCATTCATTTTGAACGAGTCTTTAATGTGACTCAGAAGAACAAATTGAATTGAATTGCATTTTCCATTTGTGAACGAGTCGTCTCTTTGATTCATTAATTTTGAACGAGTCTTTCATTGTGACTCGGAAGAGTCATCTGCAGAGTGATCTGTTTATTTTGAACGAGTCTTTCATGTGACTCAGAAGAACGAATTGAATTGAATTTTCCATTTGTGAACGAGTCGTCTCTTTGATTCATTCATTTTGAACGAGTCTTTAATGTGACTCAGAAGAACAAATTGAATTGAATTGCATTTTTCATTTTGTGAACGAGTCGTCTCTGTGATTCATTAATTTTGAACGAGTCTTTCATGTGACTCGGAAGAGTCATCGCAGGGTGATTCGGTTATTTTGAACGAGTCTTTCATGTGACTCAGAAGAACGAATTGAATTGCATTTTGCATTTGTGAACGAGTCGTCTCTTTGATTCATTAATTTTGAACGAGTCTTTCATGTGACTCGGAAGAGTCATTGCAGAGTGATTCGGTTATTTTGAACGAGTCTTTCATGTGACTCGGAAGAACGAATTGAAGTGAATTTTCCATTTGTGAACGAGTCGTCTCTGTGATTCATTCATTTTGAACGAGTCTTTCATGTGACTCAGAAGAACGAATTGAATTGAATTAAATTTTTTCCATTTTGTGAACGAGTCGTCTCTGTGATTCATTAACTTTGAACGAGTCTTTCATTTGACTCAGAAGAGCCATCTAAGAATGATTCGTTTATTTTGTATGAGTTGTTAATGTGACTCAGAAGAACAAATTGAAATTGAAGACTTTTCCATTTGTGAACATTCGTCTTTGATTCATTCATTTTGAACGATTCGTGACTCAGAAGAACGAATTGAATTGAATTAAATTTTCTATTTGTGAACGAGGCGTCTCTGTGACTCAATAATTTTGAACGAGTCTTTCATTTGACTCGGAAGAGTCATCTCAGAGTGATCTGTTTATTTTGAACGAGGCTTTAATGTGACTCAGTACAGTAGAACAAATTGAATTGAATTTTCCATTTTGTGAACGAGTCGTGTCTGTGATTCATGCATTTTGAACGAGTCTTTCATGTGACTCAGAAGAGTCATCTCAGAGTGATTCGTCTATTTTGTACAAATCTTAATTTATTATTATTATTGCCTGGGAGTGAATTTTCCATTTTGTGAACGAGTCGTCGTCTGCGATTCATTAATTTTGAACGAGTCTTTTATGTTACGCCCCCCCCCCCACCCCCCCCGCCCCCTTCCCCGTCCACCCATCTTCCCCTCGCTTTATATTCAAGCTCGAATGACAGGAATGACATTACATCCTTCGATGTAATGATTGCTTTTGCTTTCGGCTCTGAAACGAAAATAAACGACAGAACGCTTTATTCTTTTCTTATACATCTGCATCTTTTCCTTTTCGTTTCCGAGAGAAGGATTACGTAACGCGCAGCAGTTAATCAGCGTGAAGATTCGCGCCCTGATTAGATTTTAATTAATATCCCAGATTGCATCAGAGGTCCCACGGCAAGGAGAAATAAAGCCTCCGCGGTATAAAAACGTGACGGAGTCGGAGCTCGATCCGACAGCGCGTTAATGTCCCTCGCCGTCTGCGTGATGAATCGACTTGTAAATGACGGCGTGCGATTACAGCGGATCATTAGATGTGCTTTTAGGAGTTTTTAGAGTCCATTAGTGCGCTTTTCCGGGGGCACGGTGGCTTAGTGGTTAGCACGTTCGCCTCACACACAAACACCCGAACCACACCGCCAGGGATCCGGGTTCGATTCCCGTCTCGGCCATGTGTGTGTGTGGAGTTTGTGCATGTTCTCCCCGTGCCTCAGGGGGTTTTTTTTCTCCGGGTTTTCTCCGGTTTCTCCGGTTTCCTCCCCCGGTCCAAAAACATGCACGGTAGGTTGATTGGCACCTTGGAAAATTGTCCCTAGTGTATGAATGTGTGTGTGAATGTGTGTGTGTGTGTGTGTGTGTGCCCTGCGATGGGTTGGCATTCCATCCAGGGTGTATCCTGCCTTAATGCCCATAGACGCCTGAGATAGGCACAGGCTCCCCGTGACCCGAGGGAAGATCGGATAACGCGGTAGAAGATGAATGAATGAATGAATGAATTATCTCATCCAATCCGCCCCAATAATGTGTGTATGAACACTGGATTCTCATGCTCAGTGCACAGTGAACATCAGTGAACATTATTATAACATTATTATAAACTCCATCCTGTTATCTGGAGTGAGATCCATTAGGAGTAGTAGATCCTGTAGTGATGAGTCGTTCATGAGTGATGAGGTATTAATATGACTCAGGAAAATGAGTGACTCTTTTTTTTATTTTGAATGAATCTTTTGTGTGACTCGGAAGAGTCATCTCAGTGTTGATTTGTTTTTTTGGAGTCTTTATTGTGGACTGAGATTAACGAATTGGTTCTGGGGGCGGGGGGCGGGGTGTTCTGAATGTCTCAGAACATCTGAATGTCTCAGTGACTCATTCATTTTGAACGAGTCGGAAGAACAATTTCATTCTTTAGTCTTTAATTTGATTCAGAAGAACGAGCCGTCCCAGTGATTCATTCATTTTGAATGATTCTTTCATTTGACTCCGAACAATGATTCTTCCTGGTGATTCATTCTTTTTGAACAAGTCTTTAATTTGATTCGAAAGAACGAACCGTATAAGCGATCCATTCGTTTTGAGCAAATCTTTAATATGACTCTCAGAGTGATTTGTTAATATTGAACGAGTCAGAAGAACGAATTGTCTCGTAGTGAATGTTCTATTTTTGAACGAGTCGTCTCTATGATTCATTAATTTTGAACGAGTCTTTCATTTGACTGGGAAGAACAAGTCGTTCCAGTGACTCGAAAATACGATTCTTCCTGTTTATTCATCCTTTTTGAACGAGTCTTTAATTTGACTCAGAAGAACGAGTCGTCCCAGTGATTATTTCCTTTTGAACGAGTCTTTAATATGACTCGGAACAACGGTTCTTCCTGGTGATTCATTCTTTTTGAACAAATCTTTAATATGACTCTCAGAGTGATTCGTTAATGTTGAACGAGTCAGAAGAACCAATTGTCTCTGAGTGAATGTTCTATTTTTGGACGAGTTGCCTCTATGATTCATTGATTTTGTCTTTAAACAGAAGAAAATTCTTCCCGGTGTTTCATTCGTTTTAAAGAAGTCTTTAATTTGACTCGAAAGAACGATTCGTCCCTGGTGATTCATTAATTTTCCCGAGGTGTTTCATTCGTTTTGTTTTAAACAGAAGAACGATTCATCCCGGTGATTCATTAATTTTAAACGAGTCTTTAATTTGACTCAGAAGAAAGATTCTTCCCGGTGATTCATTCGTTTTAAAGAAGTCTTTAATTTGACTCGGAAGAACGATTCATCCCGGTGATTCATTAATTTTAAAGAGTCTTTAATTTGACTCAAATGAACGATTCTTCCTGTTGATTCATTCTTTTTGAACGAGTCTTTAATACGACGCCGATGAACGAGTCGTTTCATTCTTCAAAGAACCGAGTCACTGAAATGAGTCACTGCTTGTCCCAAAATCTCTCTCAACATCTGTCTGTCTTCACGTGGATCTATTTTCAGCACCAGGTCTGTGTAGGATTTCCTTCCATCTGGACACCACCATGTTTTCTCCTCCACCTTTTTCTTCCCCTCCTCCGTCCTTTATCCTTTTATATCCGAGATTAGATCCCAGACCTTGAACCTGAAATGTGTCTGCGGATCGGATCGCCGCTGGTCAGGACGCCCTTTCTACAGGAAGCAGCGAAGCATGTCTGCGTGACATTTGTACAGGTTGACAGCAGCATTATGTCGATGCGACACCTTGAGAACGCCAATAAAACAGACGGCGAAGTCGGGTACAACTTTTATCTGGGTGTTTTTGGGGTCAGGAGGTCGCTACGTTCAATAATCTTAACCTGTTTATTAAATGTTGGCTTGTTTTTCCACCAGTGATCATATTTTATAGCATCATTTCATAAACAACTGTCTAACTGTGAACGGGTTAATAACATTTCCGAGATCCATTCATTCATTCATCTTCTACCGCTTTATCCGATCTTCCCTCGGGTCACGGGGAGTCTGTGCCTATCTCAGGCGTCTATGGGCATTAAGGCAGGATACACCCTGGATGGAATGCCAACCCATCGCAGGACACACACACACACACACACACACACATTCATACACTAGGGACAATTTTCCAAGGTGCCAATCAACCTACCGTGCATGTTTTTGTTTTTGGACCGGGGGAGGAAACCGGAGAACCCTGGAGAAAAACCCCCTGAGACAGGGAACGGGGAGAACATGCACAAACTCCACACACACATGTCCGAGACGGGAATCGAACCCGGACCCTGGCGGTGTGAGGCGAACGTGCTAATCACTAAGCCACCATAGTACCCTTCATTCATTCATTCATTCATCTTCTACCGCTTTATCCGATCTTCTCTCGGGTCACGGGGAGTCTGTGCCTATCTCAGGCGTCTATGGGCATTAAGGCAGGATACACCCTGGATGGAATGCCAACCCATCACACGACACACACACACACACACACACACACACATTCATACACTAGGGACAATTTTCCAAGGTGCCAATCAACCTGCATGTTTTTGGACCGGGGGAGGAAACCGGAGAACCTGGAAAAAAACCCCTTGAGACACGAGGAGAACATGCACAAACTCCACACACACATGGCCGAGACGGGAATCGAACCCGGACCCTGGAGGTGTGAGGCGAACGTGCTAACCACTAAACCACCAAAGTGCCCCCCGGATAAATTGCATATAAGAGCAATTTTTCCACGGTGGAAAATTACTTCCGAGACGGCCTCACCGATTACGCCAAATCCGATCAAAAGTATTTGGACAAACATCTTTTCCATCCAAGCAATCTTTTCACCTCCAAAGTGTGAGGTCAGAACTTGTAACACTTGTTCTTTCGGAATGAAATTTTCCCACCGGATCGTGTCTCGGCACGCCGCTGCACAAAGATCCTACCTGGTGAAGATCGACAGAGCGTCTCAATCCACACCTCCGCACCTCACCTGCGTTTTACTAACGCCCTGGTGTCTGATCCGGAGGGTGGAGTCTATTATAATGCAGACGATTGGTTGATATACAGTGTGTTTAACACCGGTTACACCATCGTGTCCTTTTCTCCTTTGATGGTTCTTATGTTGTTTTTTCCATTAGGGACGTCTAATTAGAGATGGGAACATTTTCTTCATTCGGGGAAGAGAGATGGAGAGAGAGAGAGATGAGAGAGATAGAGAGGGAGAGATGGAGAGAGACGTCACTCGAAATCCTCGCTTGTCCTCGGCGTCGGTGTAACGTCCTGCTACGCTTCGTGATTTTCTCCTGAAATCTCCGGCAGGCGGAGCGAAAAATAAATAAATAAATAAATAAATAAATAAATAAATAAATAAAACGGGATCGACCAGCCGAGCCGCCGCGAGCGGTTTCGATAAGCAAACAGTCTCAACCCTTATAATGATGTCTTCAGGCTGTCCGATTCTATTTACAGAAGTGTGTGTGTGTGTGCGTGTGTGTGTGTGTGTGTGTGTGTGTGTGTGTGTGAGTGAGTGTGTGTGTGTGTGTGAGTATCTGCTCCAGGCCAAACACTTCATATCCTGTATCTGCTCTTTCTTTGTGAAATATTAGACGTGTCCAGACACGTCCGAGTTCAACTCGAGTTTGCGTACGCGGGTTAGCGTTCTTTTCTCGCCGAGGACAGGAAAGTCATTGTGTGTGTGTGTGTGTGTGTGTGTGTGTGTGTGTGTGTGTGTGTGTGTGTGTGTTGTGTACTGGAATACTGTTTGGGAGCGAGGCAACGTGTGCTCTCAATGTTCATGCTTGACCTCACGAGCCGTGAAACATCACTGTCACTACTAACCCCCCGCCGCTGTCCAGCCTCACTACCGTCTCACTACCCCTCACTACCGCCTCATTACTCCCTCACTACCCCCTCACTACCGCCTCACTACCCCGTCACTACCGCCTCACTACCCCGTCACTACCCCCTCACTACCGTCTCACTACCCCGTCACTACCGCCTCACTACCCCCTCACTACCGTCTCACTACCCCCTCACTACAGTCTCACTACCGTCTCACTACCGTCTCACTACCGCCTCACTACCCCGTCACTACCCCCTCACTACCGTCTCACTACCTACCGTCTCACTACCCCCTCACTACCGCCTCACTACCCCTCACTACGCCTCACTACCGTCTCACTACCCCCTCACTACAGTCTCACTACCGTCTCACTACCGTCTCACTACCCCCTCACTACCGTCTCACTACCCTCACTACCCCCTCACTACCCCCCACTACAGTCTCACTACCGTCTCACCTACCCCCTCACTACCGAACTACCTCACTACCCCCTCACTACCCCCTCACTACCACTACCCCTCACTACCCTCACTACCCTCACTACCGTCTCACTACCCCCTCACTACCCCCTACTACCCCTCACTACCCCGTCACTACCGCCTCACTACCCCGTCACTACCGCCTCACTACCCCCTCACTACCGTACCCCTCACTACCCCCTCACTACCGTCTCACTACCCTCACTACCCCCTCACTACCGCCTCATCCCTACTACCCCTAGCCCCGCACTACCCCTCTCACTACCGCCTCACTACGCCCCCCCCGCACACACTACCCCTCACGACTCCTACTCTCACCACCCTCAACTCCCTCTAAACCCCCTTACTACCACCCGCCCCACTCCCCCTCACTCGCCTTATCACTACCTCCACTCCCTAACCACCCGTCACTACCCCCTCACCGCCTACCACCTCACTACTCCCACTATCACCCTCACTACCACACATCACTCCACTACCCCCACAACACTACACGACCACCCCGCACTACTCCTGCCTCACTACCCCTCCGTCACTACCCCAACTCCCTCACGACCCCTACTACCTACTCACTCACAACTACCCCTCACTACACCTCACTACTCCCTCACTACTCACCACTACACTCACTACCCTCACTACGCCTCACTACCACCGCCTCACTAACCCGCCTCACTACCCCTCACTATCCCCTCACTACTCCCTCACCACCCCTCACTACTCCCTCAATACCCCCTTACTACCGCCCCACTACCCCCTCACTCCCGCCTTATTACCCCGTCACTACCGCCTCACTACTCCGGCACTAACCCCTCACTACCCCCTCACTACCCCCTCACTACCCCCTCACTACCGCCTCACTACTCCCTCACTACCCCCTCACTACCACCTCACATAGTTACCCACCGCCTCACTAACTACCCCCACCCCGCCTCACACCAGGTATAAAACAAGTGGATTTTTATTCCATCTCCGCCTCGAAGACTGCCTCAAGGGGATGATGGGTAACGGTGACCCGTGTTCCCGACCTTCTCCTGCATAATTCATCCGGCAAACATTATTAACCCACGAGAGCGCCGGAGACTGTTTACTAAGAACGAGCTTTCAAATCCCACAGCATTAAAACCGAGACGATTTCTCCATCCTATTTTAAACCGTTAAATAACAAAATGCATGCAAATGCAAAAACCATGTCCCCAAATCAATTAAAAACGTCCGTGTGGAAACATCCCCAGTCAGGCACCAAAATCCACCATGATGTACAAATCCGGCAATTAAAAACGTCCGTGTGGAAACATGTCCCCAGTCAGGCACCAAAATCCACCATGATGTACAAATCCGGCAATTAAAAACGTCCGTGTGGAAACATTGCGCCACGAAAACATTCACAAGAATATTTTTGTCTGAGTTTTGTGTCACTAATAATAATAATAATAATCACACATTTGCATAAAGCGTCCATATTTATGTATACGCATGTTAATTAGGGAATTAAACACTACATTTAGAACAATTAATCACAATGAAATATTTGAATCAATCAACAGCCTTAATTGTAACAATAGTAATAACTACTAGTAATTTAGTAATATAACTATAATAGTAATAGTAACGTATAGTATAGAACGTATAGTAATATAAGTAATAGTAATAGTAACGTAATAGTAACGTAATAGTAAATAGTAATAGTAACGTAATAGTAATAGTAATAGTAATAGTAATAGTAATAGTAACGTAATAGTAATAGTAACGTAATAGTAATAGTAATAGTAATAGTAATAGTAACGTAATAGTAATGTAATAGTAATAGTAATAGTAATAGTAATAATAGTAATACTAATAGTAAATAGTAATAGTAACGTAATAGTAATAGTAACGTAATAGTAACGTAATAGTAATAGTAATAGTAACGTAATAGTAATAGTAACGTAATAGTAATAGTAACGTAATAGTAACGTAATAGTAATAGTAATAGTAACGTAATAGTAATAGTAAAGTAATAGTAATAGTAACGTAATAGTAACGTAATAGTAATAGTAATAGTAATAGTAACGTAATAGTAATAGTAACGTAATAGTAACGTAAAGTAAAAGTAATAGTACTTATAGTAACGTAATAGTAATAGTAACTAGTAAGTAGTACTAGTAGTAGTAATATTATAGTAAATAGTACGTATATAGTAATAGTAATAGTACTAATACGTAATAGTAATAGTAACGTAATAGTAACGTAATAGTAATAGTAACGTAATAGTAACGTAATAGTAATAGTAATAGTAATAGTAACGTAATAGTAATAGTAATAGTAATAGTAACGTAATAGTAATAGTAATAGTAATAGTAACATAATTACGTGATACTAATACTAATAGTAATATTGTAATAGTAACGTAGTAGTAATAGTAATAGTAATAGTAATAGTAATAGTAACGTAATAGTAATAGTAACATAATAGTAATAGTAATCATAATAGTAATAGTAATAGTAACGTAATAGTAATAGTAACGTAATAATAATAGTAACGTAATAGTAATAGTAATCATATTAATAGTAATAGTAGTCGTAATAGTAAAGCATGGCTTCTTAGGATTTCGCGTAATATCGATCTTTTCCTTGGGATTGTATAAGATATTTATGTATCAAATTAAATAAATATTCATTGCTTAGTTTTATTTTCGATTTCCCCTCCAACGAAGAAAAAAAAAACGAAAAAAAAAAAAAAAAAAAAAACAAAACAGCACTTTTTTTAAAATGTAATTTATGGATGGCTTTATTGCGTTTAATAGATAATCCACTCAGAAATTAATGTGTTATTAATTAAATGCAGTGATTGAGGTCCGGGAGAGAGAGATCGAGAGATCGGCCCATTTTGTATTTCATCTCATAATCATCAATCTTCACTGCTGCATCCCCCCTCACCCCCCCTCACCCCCCCCCACCCCCCCCCCCCCCCACCACCCCCCCCCCCCCCCTCACCCCTCCCCCCCCCATCCCCGCTGCTGCATCGGCGTCCTACAGAGAGCCATTTACAGCTTCCAGCCCCGAGGGTGCAGGCGGCCGCTTCAGCGCCACACACAATTCAGACCTCAATTATCTCCGGATCCGTCTTCGTCGCTGACGTCTTTATGTGTACATCGGTAAGAGTGAAGAAATTGATGTAGGGGTCGAGAGACGCCTTCCGCGAGGGCGGAGCCTCCTGGAAATCAGTTTTTATCGACCTTTGGTGCTCGTTTGACGGATAACGAATCGGCCGTTGCAGTTTGTTTTTGTTTGGTTGTTTGTTTGTGGGATCTGATCAGAAAACGACTCTTTATTAGGCATCCCGGTGATGTTAGATGCTCCCGGAGCTGAAATTATGACCCAGTATGACGTTGTACAAAGGCATCTCCGTGTTGTTTTTGGAATGGAAGCGAATGAACCGAATGAGTCTCTGAGTGAACTGTCGATTTTTGAATGAGTTGTCAAAGTGATTCATTCATTTTCAACGAGTCTTTAATTTGACTCAGAAAAACAAATTGTCTTGGTGATTCATTCATTTTAAAGAGTCTTAAAATTGACTTGTAAGAACGGTTGTCTCAGTGATTCGTTTATTTTGAATGAGTCTTTCATGTGACTTGGAAGAGTCATATCAGAGTTGATTTGTTTATTTTGAATAAGTCTTTGATGTGACTCAGAAGAACGAATCGTCTTGATGATTCATTTGTTTGAACAAGTCTTTAATGTGACCCAGAAGAACGAATCGTCTCGGAGAGAATTGTCGATTTTTGAACGAGTTGTCATTCATTATGAATGAGCCTTTAATTTGACTCGGAAGAATGAATAGTCTAGGTGATTCATTTGTTTGAATGACTCTTTAATGTGACTCATAAGAACGAATCGTCTCAGAGTGAATTGTCGATTTTTGAACAAGTCATCTCGGTGAATCATTCATTATGAACGAGTCTTTAATGTGACTCAAAAGAACGAATCGTCTCGGAGGGAACTGTCGATTTTTGAATGAGTTGTCACAGTGATTCATTCATTTTGAACGAGTCTTTAATTTGACTCACAAGAACGAATCGTCTCTGAGTGAATTTTTTTTTTTAACGAGTTGCCCGTGATTGTGTGATTTTGAACGAGTCTTTCATTTGACTCAGAAGAACGAATCGTCTCGGAAAGAATTGTCGAGTTTTCAACGAGTCGCCAGGGTGAATCATTCATAATGAATGAGTCTTTAATTTGACTCAGAAGAACGAATCGTCTTGGAGTGAACTGTCGATTTTTGAACGAGTCGTCTCTGTGAATCATTCATAATGAATGAGTCTTTAATTCGACACGGAAGACTCAATTCGACTTTGAACGAGTCCTTAATACGATTCGTAAGAACACGAACCGAGTCACTGAAATGAGTCACTGCTCGTCCCAAAATCTCTCTCAACATCTGTCTGTCTTCACGTGGATCTATTTTCAGCACCAGGTCTGTGTAGGATTTCCTTCCATCTGGACACCACCATGTTTTCTCCTCCACCTTTTTCTTTCCCTCCTCCGTCCTTTATCCTTTTATATCCGAGATTAGATCCCAGACCTTGAACCTGAAATGTGTCCGCGGATCGGATCGCCGCTGGTCAGGACGCCCTTTCTACAGGAAGCAGCGAAGCATGTCTGCGTGACATTTGTACAAAAGCACCTCCCTGTAGTTTGTAGTGGAAGAACTCCTGCTATAGAGCGTCCTATGTGTGGTGTGTGTGTTGGGGGGGGGGGGGTTGGTGGGGGTGGGGTGGGGGGGGGGGGACAATGGGGGGGGGGGGGGGGGGGGGGGGGGGAGGGGGGTAGGGGGGGGTGGGGGTGGGGTTGAAAAAACACCTCCTCCGTTAGTTCTCGTCTTTACCGTCTATTCCAAACTGTCAAAAAATAATGGGTAAAGGAAGTAGCTCGGGAATGAAGCAGCGCGGGTGGATTTTGATGCCGTGTCACGTTTATTCGTGTAGTAATAGTGATTTTGATCTGCTTTTTGACGATTCATTTTTTAGACCTAGATATGTCATGTGGTCGAATCGTCATCTGTGGGATGTTGTCGAAGGGGGCCGGGGGCTAGGCTGGGAGTGGGATTGCCCTATTTGGGGGGCTTTCATTTGACTCAGAAGACGAATCGTCTAAAAGTCGGGGAAAACCAATAAAGAAGAACTGGAATCTTGGGCAAAAGGGACGTATTTCCCATCAATGCTGTTTGTAGTGTCCTGTAGACTGTCGGCCACATCAACACCTTGTGTATGGGGTGGGAGGGGGCGTGGCCGGGAGGGAGGGAGGGGGGAGGGGGGATGTGGGGGGTGTTGAATGTGGCATGGAAGCCAGCCGGAAAATTCAGCGATGCTGGTGTGGAAATGATTGCCGTGGGCTAAATCCATTTCATGAAAGGCATTTTATTAACACTTCTGAGCGACTGCTGCTGCTGCGTCTCTTATTATCGCGTCTTTCTTCCGCTCCTTCTGTCTTTCCAATATCAGGAATGGAAATTTCCTCGGAGTGTTTAATATCAGGAATATCGTTGGTAAATAAGGACATTTTCCAGGAGACCAAACATCATTCGTCCTGTAAACGTGTGTTTGTTTGTGTGAACGTGTCGTGATCGCGAGCGCGCGTTGTGTACGGATAAAGATGAGTAGAATGTGCTTTGAAAGAAAGGAAGATGATGGAGGGAAGACCGTAATGATGAATATGGTGCTTGAAGGATTGAAGGGAGGAGAAAAAAAATGAATGGAAGGAAGAAAAGGAGGGGTTTAATGGAAAAAAAGCAATGAAGGAAGGTAAAAAGAAGGGTTCTTAATGGAAAGGAGGTGTTTGATGGATGGAAGGAAGGAGATAAACGAGGGGAAGGGTGGACAGATGGATTGTTGTGCTGAAGGATGTGTCTTGATAGAAGGAATGAAGGAATGCGATTCATTTGGAAGGAAGGAATGAAGGAAGAATGATGTTTAATGGGGGGAAAAAGGAATAAGGTTGGTTAATGGATGAAAGAAGGAAGGAGTGACAGAGGGATGATTGATGGAGTAATGAATGAATGAACGTTTTTGATAAAAGGAAGGAAGGGTGGATAGAAGATGGAAAGAAGGGTGGAAAGAAGATGCTTAATAGGTGGGAAAAAGCAGTGAAGGAAGGAGGGAAGGGATGAAAAGGGTAATGAAGGAAGGAAAGAATAGAATAAAATGAAGGAAAAGGGTTTGAAAGGAAAAGGAAGGAAGGTGCTTTATGGAAAGAAGGGAGGAAGGTGCTTGAATGAAGGAATGAAAAACGGATGGACTTCATGGAAAATCAGTCCTTGAAATGAGGAATGAGGGAAAGTCAGTCTTTGCATAAAAACAAGAAAGGAAGAAAAGAAAAATGGAAAACCTGTCAAAGAAAGAAAGAAAGAAAGAATGAAGGAAAAATGTCAAATCAGAAAAATGGAAGATGTCCTAGAAATAGAGAAAGAAAGAAAGAAAGAAAGAAAGAAGGAAAATGGAAAATCTGTCCTAGCAATAAAGAAAGAAAAGAAAAAGAAAAAGAAAGAAAAGGAAAAATGGATAGTCAGTACACGAAGGAAGGAAGAAAGGAAGAAGGGAAAGAAAGAGAAAGAAAGAATGAAGGAAAAATGTCAAATCGGCCCTAGAAAGAAAGAAAGAAAGAAAAAAAGAAAGAAAGAAAGAAAGAAAAGGAAAAATGGAAAATCCAGTCCTTGAAGGAAGGAAGGAAAGAATGAAGGAAAAATGTAAAATGTAGAAATAGAGAAAGAAAGAAAGAAAGTAAGAAAGAAGGGAAAATGGAAAGTTGGTCTTTGAAGGAAAGAAGGAAAGAAATGAAGAAAGGAAGGAACGAAACATGGAAAGTCTGAAGGAAAGAAAGAAAGAAAGAAAGAAAGAAAGAAAGAAGGGAAAATGGAAAGTTGGTTTTTGAAGGAAGGAACGAAGAAAGGAGGTTTATGGAAACTCGGGATCGATCCTTACACGACCCTGATCCAGCGTCATGCCGGGCGTTGTGTGGTGGAGTGTGTGTGTGTGTGTGGGTGTGTTGTGTGTGTGTGTGTGTGTGTGTGTGTGTGTGTATTGGGGGGGGGGAAACCTAAAAAACAAACAACAAAGAAAACTTGCGAAACCTCTGTGTATTTGGAAGCTAGACGAATCTGGCAGGCCGTAGCATTCCCTGCGGCGAATACGGCACCCACGCGGAGCAGCTGCACGGCGAGGGTGTTACGCAACGGCGTTCCTGGAGGTGGCGTGACGCGCCCTTTCCTGCAGATCCTGCTGGGGGACTAAAACTAGAATCCTGTCGGGATCCAGGATTAATACATCCACAATTATAATATGAACACATGCGTAACATTAGCAGGTTATAATGCACTCGTTATAGCACAGCTATAACACTTCATTGCAGTTAATTGCTAATAAACGATACCTTTTATGTTTCTAATGACTAACCTGTAACAGATTTTATAATTCTAGACATGCGCTTGCGTACGGTTCCACGAGGAGGTCTTCCCAGAGGAGTGAAGCTCAGGAGGAGTGGAAATAAAGGAGGCAAAGAAAGAAAGAAAGAAAGAAAGAAAGAAAGAAAGAAAGAAAGAAGGAAAAGGAAGGAAGGAAGGAAGGAACGAAGGAAGGAAGGAAGGAACGAAAGAAGGAAGGAAGGAAGGAAGGAAGGGAACAAAGGGAAAAAGTTGGTCTTTGAAGAAAGAAAGAAAGAAAGAAAGAAAGAAAGAAGGGAAAATGCAAAGTTGGTCTAAGAAGAAAATAAAGAAAGAAAGAAAGAAAGAAAGAAAGAAGAAAGATGGAAAGTCAGTCTTTGAGGAAGGAAAGAAAGAAAAGAAAGAATGAATGAATGAAAGGAAGGAAGGAAAGAAACATGGAAAGCTGGTCTTTTACGGAAGGAAAGAAAGAAAGAAAGAAAGAAAGAAAGAAAGAAAGAAAGAAACATTGAAAGTCAGTCTTTGAAGGAAAAGAAAGGAAGAAAGAAGAAAGAAAGAAAGGAAATAAGAAAGAAGAAAGAGAGAAGGAAAATAAGAAAGAAAGAAGGGAAAATGCAAAGTTGGTCTTTGAAGAAAGAAAGAAAGAAAGAAAGAAAGAAAGAGAAAGAAAGATGGAAAGTCAGTATTTGACTGAAGGAAAGAAAGAGAAAGAAAGAATGAATGAATGAAAGGAAGGAAGGAAAGAAACATAGAAAGCTGGTCTTTGAATGAATGAATGAATGAAAGGAAGGAAGGAAAGAAAGGAAGAAAGGAAGGAAAGAAACATGGAAAGCTGATCTTTAAAGGAAGGAAAGAAAGAATGAAACAAACAAACAAGTAAAGTCAGTCTTTGAAGAAAAGAATAAAGAAAGAGAAAAGAAAGGAAGGGAGGAAAGAAACAGAAAGCTGGTCTTTGAATGAATGAATGAAAGGAAAGAAGGAGAGAAAGGAAGGAAGGAAAGAAAGAAACATGGAAAGTCAGTCTTTAAGGGAAATCCATGACGTTTTGGTTTATTTCAGGAGAAATCTTAATATGGAGGAAATCCTGTAATATTTGCTCAAGTGATTTTCTGCTCGATTTAATTCATGGCGGTACGACCAGCCGTGCCTCGTAAAAACATCCTCACTTTATTTATTTATTTATTTATTTATTTGTTTGTTTGTTTGTTTGTTTATTTATTTGTTTGTTGTTTGTTTGTTTGTTTATTTATATTTAAGTGTATTATTTATTTAATTTAATTTAATTTAATTTAATTTAATTTAATTTAATTTAATTTAATTTAATTTAATTTATTTATTTTTAGTTTAGTTTTTAGTTTAGTTTAGTTTAGTTTAGTTTTAGTTTAGTTTTTAGTTTATGTTTTTGTTTTGGTTTTGTTTTATATTATATTTTATTACATTACATTATATTTTATAATATTATATAATATTTTATTTGTTTTTGTTTTGTTTTGTTATATTTTATTACATTACATTACATTATATTTTAATATTAATTTATATAAGATTATATTTTATTTTATTTTTTATTTATTTTTATTTTATTATTTTAGTTATTTTATTTATTTTATTTATTTTATTTATTTTATTATTTATTTTTTATTTATTGTATTATTTTATTGTTTTATTTTATTTTATTGTATTGTAATTTTATTGTATTTTATTTATTTTATTGTATTTTATTTTATTGTATTTATATTGTATTTATTTGTATTTATTTTATTTGTATTGTTTTTATTTTATTTTTATTTTATTTATTTTATTTTATTTTATATGTATTTTATTGTATTTTATTTGTATTGTATTTTATTGTTGGTATTTTATTGTATTGTATTGTTTGTATTTTATTGTATTTTATTGTATTTTATTGTATTTGTATATTGTATTTTATTTTATTTTATTATATTATATTATATTTTTATTTATTTTATTGTATTGTATTGTATTGTATTGTTTGTGTATTGTATTATATTGTATTGTATTTATTTTTATTTATTTTTATTTTTAATTTAATTTGTATTGTATTTATTGTATTGTATTGTATTGTATTTTATTGTATTTTATTGTATTGTATTTGTATTGTATTTTTGTATTTTATTTTATTTTATTGTATTTTATTTGTATTTTATTGTATTTTATTTTATTTTATTTATATTTATATTATGTATTTTATTGTATTGTAATTGTATTGTATTTTTTTATTTTATTGTATTGTATTGTATTGTATTTTTTATTTATTTATTTTATTTTTTACATCCTTTCATGTTCAGGTGCTGTATGTGGTTAGGAGTATCTCTGCTGTGGAATTCTTTGAGTGGAATTCCCTATTCAGGGTAATGAATGGTGTGATGTTGCTTTGAAAGGATTCTGATCTCACGCTGGGACGAAAAAAAAAAAGAAAAGAAAAGAAAAAGTTTTCCATTTTCCTCAAATCAAAGCTTTTCTTTTCTGAATCATCCCATCGTTTATTGAGACGGAGGGTGTTGAATATTTGGACGGCTTTCGGAAGGAACAACTTCTTTTTGTTTGACACTTTAATTAAATCAAATTAAATAAACAATAACATAAATAAATAAATAAATAAATAAATAAATAAATAAATAAATAAATGTCAAAGAAGGGAAACCTTTAACACAACACTCATTCCTGGCACACACACACACACATTAATGTATTAATGTCCTTTCTTTACACAGGTAGAACAACAAAAGAAACATTGTGTAAATTATTTTACTTATCAATAAATATTTGAAATATTATTATAAAAGACTATTATATTCCACCCAGAGTTTTTCGTCTTTCCTCCTGAAACACGTACCTGTACGTTTGTTCTGCTTTTCACTCCTCCAGCGTGGAATCGGGATTAATGAGCGTCTGCTTCCCTCCAGATCCGGCGAACGCTCGAGCCTTAAAAGCGTCCGCAATCTATTTATCGTTTACATATGTTTATAAACACGTCCTGGTTTTACACTCCCACACATCATTCATAACATCTACATTCCCTCTGTTTATACAACGGAGAAGTGAAAGGATCTGTGTACAGTGGTGAGGCTGGGATTTAAACTCATGACCTTCTAAAAATCCATCCATATACTTTCCTAACATGTGTGTGTGTGTGTGTGTGTGTATGTATGTATGTATGTATATATGTATGTAAGTATCTATCTATGTATCTATCTATCCTTATGTCTCTGTCTCTGTATCTATCTATCTATCTATCGATCTCTCTCTCTCTATCTGTATATTCATTCATTCATCTCCTAGCGCTTTATTCGATCTTCCCTCGGGTCACGGGGATTCTGTGTCTATCTACATTACATTACATTTGCAGCATTTGGCAGACGCCCTTATCCAGAGCGACTTACAACTGAGCTTGCTCAAGGGCCCACTAGTGGTAGCTTGGTGGTGGTGGGGTTTGAACCTGTGATCTTCCGGTCCAGAGTCCAACACCTTAACCACTGGGCTACACACCTCTCAGGCGTCTATGGGCATTAAGGCAGGATACACCCTGGATGGAATGCCAACCCATCACACACACACACAAAATCACACACACATTCATACACTAGAGACAATCTTCCAAGGTGCCAATCAACCTACCGTGCATGTTTTTGGACCGGGGGAGGAAACCGGAGAACCCGGAGAGACACCCCCTGAGGCACGGGGAGAACATGCACAAACTCCACACACACATGGCCGAGACGGGAATCGAACCCGGACCCTGCAGCCACTAAGCCACCGTTTGTATGTATGTATATGTATGTATATGTCTATATATATATACATACATATATACACATTGTATATATATATATATATATATATAGATATATATATATATATATATATATATATATATATATATATATATATATATATATATATATATATATATATTATATATATATATATATATATATATAAGGGGCACGGTGGCGTAGTGGTTAGAACGTTCGCCTCACACCAACACACCGCCAGGATCCGGGTTCGATTCCCGTCTCGGTCATGTGTGTGTGGAGTTTGCATGTTCTCCCCGTGCCTCAGGGAGTTTTTCTCCGGGTTCTCCGGTTTCCTCCCGGTCCAAAAACATGCACGGTAGGTTGATTGGCACCTTGGAAGATTGTCTCTAGTGTATGAATGTGTGTATGAAATGGTGTGTGTGTGTGTGTGTGTGTCCTGTGATGGGTTGGCATTCCATCCAGGGTGTATCCTGCCTTAATGCCCATAGACGCCTGAGATAGGACACAGACTCCCCGTGACCCGAGAGAAGATCGGATAAAAGCGGTAGAAAATGAATGAATAAATATAATATATATATATATATATATATATATATATATATATATATATATATATATATATAGTTAAAAGTAGGTGTTTTTTTTGTTTGTTTTGTGCAGTTTGACATCCATTACATAAAGCATGCATGCAATGCAAGGAATGCATTTGCAAGTTTACTGCTGGATTCAGGTGCAAATAATTATGGTTTTTACGAGTGAAGGGAGTAGCCTGGACTTTTATAAACACCAGCTGTTGAGCTGAATTGTTTTGGGTGGAAACAGAATGGGAAGAGTTATGAAAGGGTTGTATTTTAAAAAATAATATGCAAAAAGAAAAAGAATAAAGAGGTGGGAGACGACAAAAGAGAATTTTTCTGCTTGAGGGTTTCGATCCAGAACGTCTGTATTTATCTTTATATCCACACGGGTTTCCCAGAAGTTGCGTCATGCTGGGACCCGTTTGGGTTTCATGTTTGAAGCGAATATAAAATTTTCACAATCGTGTGCCTTCAAGTTCGTGTTTTGATTTTGAGAATGTCCCGCTAAGCAACGGAGACACTGCTGTTTATTTTTATTTCTTTTTATACATATTATATAATATATATATATATATATATTCTATCGCTTTAAAGCTTCTTCTATCGCTTTATCCGATTTTCCCTCGGGTCACGGGGAGTCTGTGTCTATCTCAGGCGTCTATGGGTATTAAGGCAGGATACACCCTGGATGGAATGCCAACCCATCACACACACACACACACACACACATTCATACACTAGGGACAATTTTCCAAGGTGCCAATCAACCTACCGTGCATGTTTTTGGACCGGGGGAGGAAACCGGAGAACCCGGAGAAAAACCCCCTGAGACACAGGGAGAACATGCACAAACTCCACACACACATGGCCGAGACGGGAATCGAACCCGGACCCTGGCGGTGTGAGGCGAACATGCTAACCACTACGCCACCGTGCCCCCTACTGATTATATATATTCATATATATATATATATATATATATATATATATATATATATATATATATATATATATATATATATATATATATATATATATATATATATATATATATATATATATATATATATATATGGCGTAGTGGTTAGCACGTTCGCCTCACACCGCCAGGATCCGGGTTCGATTCCTGTCTCGGTCATGTGTGTGTGGAGTTTGTGCATGTTCTCCCCGTGCCTCAGGGGGGTTTTTCTCCGGGTTCTCCGGTTTCCTCCCCCGGTCCAAAAACATGCATGATAGGTTGATTGGCACCTTGGAAAATTGTCCCTAGTGTATGAATGTGTGAATGTGTGTGTGTGTGAAGTGTGTGTGTGTGTGTGTGTGCCCTGCGATGGGTTGGCATTCCATCCAGGGTGTATCCTGCCTTAATGCCCATAGACGCCTGAGATAGGACACAGGCTCCCCGTGACCCGAGGGAAGATCGGATAAAGCGGTAGAAGATGAATGAATGAATGAATATATATATATATATATATATTATATATATATATATATATATATAATATATATATATATATATATACATATTATATATAATATATATTATTCATTCTTCTTCTATCGCTTTATCCGATCTTCCCTCGGGTCACGGGGAGGCTGTGTCTATCTCAGGCGTCTATGGGCATTAAGGCAGGATACACACTGGATGGAATGCCAACCCATCACAGGACACACACACACACACACACATTCATACACTAGGGACAATTTTCCAAGGTGCCAATCAACCTACCGTGCATGTTTTTGGACCGGGGGAGGAAACCGGAGAACCCGGAGAAAAACCCCCTGAGGCACGGGGAGAACATGCACAAACTCCACACACACATGGCCGAGACGGGAATCGAACCCGGATCCTGGCGGTGTGAGGCGAACGTGCTAACCACTACGCCACCGTGCCCCTCATTAATATTATCAACATACGAAAAATATGCAAATATCAACATACATAATAATGCATGTACAGACTCGGTTCATGTGCAAACATTAAAGTGTATTATGTAAAGCAATGTGGTATAAAAGCACCGGCCGGACACATGCATAATGGGCTGAGTTCGGGGTGAAGTTATTCACTTTGGTTACATAAAAAGTCCTTCCTTTCATTGTGTCCATAATTGCGTTCGCTGCTATAAAACCTCCGTAAGTCTCCCATATTCACCCTTTGCAGAAAAGGCCAGTAAATTGTGAGTCTCCACTTGATGATGATAATAATAATAATAATAATAATAATAATAATAATGAAAAAAAGCCAAATAGCATCCGGTGGTCAGTTTGATCTGATCAGAGTGCAGCTTTCGCTCACGTCGCGCTTCCTCATAAATGAATTTAAATACGGCAATAACGTGGTAATCTATTTAAGGTATATTGCAGCGTTTACACTTGTTCTTGTGTCGTTCCACTCGCGTGCTCCTGAAAGCGCTGACGCCTCGAGGCCCTGAAACAGAGTTATGACTTTACATCCAGAAATAAATGATTTCCGAACGAATGCAATATATTATATTATATTTGAAACGACCTGAACCTCTGCTTTTATTGGTATCCGGCCAAAACCACCTTGACCTTCTGTATTACACACATAAATCATTCATTCATTCATTCATTCATCTTCTAGTGCTTTATCCGATCTTCACTCGGGTCATGGCGAGTCTGTGTCTTAAGCCGTGTAGACAAAACATCCATCGATGTATGTACCTAACATGCAATGTTTATCTATCTATCTATCTATCTATCTATCTATCTATCTATCTATCTATCTATTTGTATATGTATTTATATGTGTGTATGTATGTGTGTGTATTCATTCATTCATTCATTCATCTTCTACCGCTATATACGATCTTCCCTCTGGTCACGGGGAGTCTGTGTCTATCTCAGGCGTCTATGGGCATTAAGGCAGGATACACCCTGGATGGAATGCCGACCCATCTCACACACACACACACACACACACACACACACACACACACACACACACACACACACTAGGGACATTTTCCAACACAACCTACCGTGCATGTTTTTGGACCGGGAAAACCGGAGAACCCGGAAAAAAATGCACAAACTCCACACACACATGGCCGAGACGGGAATCGAACCCGGACCCTGGTGGTGTGAGGCGAACGTATACATAAATCACTTCTTTTCTAAATAATGACATATAATCTTTTGGAGGACCTTGTTTGTTTCTTTTGCCTTAATGGCTTCATTTGACACTTCGAATAGGAAAACAAAATTTCGTTTTGTTGTTGTTGTTGTTTGTTGTTTTTTTTTTTTTTGCCTGACTGTCATGTGTCACAGCTCTACCCGGAGAAAATGGCTGTCACAAACGTCTTCAGTATGACGGCGGGTGAGACGAGGCGTCAAAAGGGATTCGAGGCAGGGTCGGGAAACGTACGGGATGATACTTATGACATCACCTGCCTTCTCACCTCTGCTTCCTCGTTTCCTCTGACTTTGTCCTGTTTTTTTTATCTCGAGTGTCACAGGACGGATCTGCAGCTCATCTTATTTTATAGCCAGAATTAATGTTAAATAGGAACGTTTTGCAGATTCTAAAGGTCTATGAAGATCCCTGGGAAAACTCATGGATTTGGATTGGAATTACATTCTTTCCCATCTTGTTTCCTGGGAGTCGAACTTCTGTAGAAGACAAACATCCCGGTGTGCGTGGCGTGGCGTTCGGTGCGAAGGCATTTAAAACTGCATTGACTTTTACATGCAACTATTAACCTACACAGATGTTCAAGACCCGGAATATCGACCACGTCGTCTTTCAGCCTAACCTGGAAGTCTCCGGGGAAGAGTCTCACTGCATACAAGCAAAACCTTCATTCTGTGCCCTTTATATCTATTACTATTATCCATATGCATTTTATGGTCCAGTTTCTGCCTACCTGTCTGTCTGTCTGTCTGTTTAACTACCTACCTGTCTGTCTGTCTGTCTGTCTGTTTAACTACCTATCTGTCTGTCTGTTTAACTACCTGTCTGTCTGTCTGTCTGTTTAACTACCTACCTCCCTGTCTGTCTGTCTGTCTGTTTACTACTGTCTGTCTGTCTGTCTGTCTGTTTTACTACCTGTCTGTCTGTCTGTCTGTCTGTCTGTCTGTCTGTCTGTCTGTCTGTCTGTTTAACTACCTACCTACCTACCTGTCCTGTCCTGTCTGTCTGTCTGTCTGTCTGTCTGTCTGTTTTGTTTAACTACCTACCTGTCTGTCTGTTTAACCACCTACCTGTCTGTCTGTCTGTTTAACGACCTACCTGTCTGTCTGTCTGTCTGTCTATCTGTTTAACTACCTACCTGTCTGTCTGTCTGTCTGTCTATCTGTTTAACTACCTACCTACCTACCTGTCTGTCTGTCTGTCTGTCTGTCTGTCTTTTTAACTACCTACCTGTATGTCTGTCTGTCTGTTTAACTGCCTACCTACCTGTCTGTCTGTCTGTCTATTTAACTGCCTAACTACCTGTCTGTCTGTTTAACTACCTACCTTGTCTGTCTGTCTGTTTAACTACCTACCTGTCTGTCTGTCCTACCTACCTGTCTGTCTGTCTGTTTTACCTACTGTCTGTACTGTCTACCGTCTGTCTGTTTAACTACCTACCTACCTGTCTGTCTGTCGATCTGTTTAACTACCTACTTACCTACCTG